>JAFLJL010015528.1:26577-34077 GCA_018398815.1 Conus ventricosus
GGGCTACGTAAACCATAAGAAGGAATACTAGAAGTATGACTCAGTTTGGGATCCTTACCATTCTAAAGACATTGATAACCTTGAAAAGATTCAGAAGAGAGCACACGGTTCGTAACAGGGAACCACATCAGAGAAAAGGGGAATACTAGGAAGAACATGAGGAAATTAGAATGGAAACCCTTAGAAAGAGAAAGCTTTTATTAAACTTAACACCTTTTTCAAAGGCAGAGCTAAAGTAATTGATATTCCAATGGAACAACTAGTATTGAATAAAAGTAGCACCAGGAGTGCGGTCAGTGTTATACCATACCTGCATCAAATATTGACAGCCACTTACATTCTTTTTACCCCAGTTCTGTACGGCTGTGGAACTCACTGCCGGGTGCCATCAAGATTGCCACAAATGCAATCTCTTTTAAAAGGCAAATGATACGACAGTTTTGAGATCTGCATATTGAATGTTTTTCTATTTTTTACTTCCCCAATGTTTTGCTGTTAACTGGGCCTGAGTTTGGCCATTGCTTTTAACTTCTTGAATATCGAGTGCGACCCCTTGTTGCCAAATTTGCTCCAGGGGCCAACAGTCTGAGTCGCACTATCTTATGTTATTTTATTTTACTTTTTAACATGCGCGCTGGTGACCTACTCGTTTTTGAGTGAACCAGTATTTTAGGAAGAAGAAGAAGAAGAAATGATCAGCAATCTGGAAATTTCATGACTTTTCCAAACCCTGCTGGTAAATGCAAATTTCCCAAGACTTTTCCAGCCCTGGAAAAGCCTTTCCCCATTTTTCCAAGACTTTTCCAGACTTCCAGGACTTGGTATGAACCCTGGTAATAATTCTTATGCACAAATTGTCTCTAATAGTACAAAAAATTCCCATCTGATGCACTGGAATTCAGGCCAGTGCATCACTAGTATAACGCATCAAAATTTACTGTGATGTAATGATTTTCTCCTTATGCATTACATCTTCAAGCAGCGTCATATAAAAGCACTTTTGTCCGATCTTCAAGAAGGCGTCATATAAAAGCACTTTTGTCCGATCTGCCACAATCAACATTGATAAAAGGATAATTGGGGTCTTTCATTAACCCGTTCAGTGCCTCACAAGAGTACAAACAAAGGTGTTCCCAGGTGCCGGGAAATCTCATGATTTGGGGTCATAATTAACAAAAAATTCTAGCTCAGAAACTACAAAAGATAGAAAAATGAAATCTATATCATTTTTGAAGGAAATTGAATGAAGATTTTGAATCTGGCTTCTTTTGTTTTAATTTGATAATACAAAAGTATTTAGGCTTGTAGATTTGGATAGATTTTTTTGCACGATCAAAAACATATGTATTTACCACATCCAAACAAGAACACACAGCAAAAAAGTTGAAAATAAGTTTGTATTTCACACTACACCTGTAAATGAAAGTAAAACAGTTTGGAAGTCTATCAAGACGCTCACACTCGATGCAGACTGACCAGTCCACGACCACGCCCCCCCCCCACCCCTCCCCACCACACCCCCTTGCTCAACTTCAACCCTCTCTTTCACTCCTCATCTTCCCCTACCTTTTCGTCTGCACCGTGTCACGCCGCGAGCAGGCCACGATCCCCTCTCGCACTGATTTCACATCACTGGACACCAGCACGCAGTGCAGAGTACACACTGGCTGGCTCGTTCGACTGACGCTGTCAGCTGAACGCACACCGAGGTCACAGAGCCCTACTCAATAACTGACGAATATGGTCGGCAATTCCACCACTGTCATCATCTCACCTTCATGCTCGAGTTAGTCGTTGAATAAAAGATTATTGTGTTTTGTCAAAAATCATCAGCAGAGCCTGCTCAGCTGTGTAAATACGTGACTTGGTCGCTGGTCGCTTCGACAACGAAGGTTTGCGCCGCCATCTTTGCAAGCGAGACACGAAGTGCTGGCTGGTCACCCAGTCAGTGATAAGAATAAATGGGCTTTCTGCTCACGTGTGGTCATTTACATATTATTTTTAAGACTACAGACATATAAGGCTTTCTACGCAAACTCTATTTGAGTCCGTTGATAGAAATAGTAACGAATGAAAACTCAAGAAAAATGCATGACGTCAGGGGACTGCCCATAGGCACATGGAAAGCACTTTTATTTCCGCGTCAGCTGACTGACTAAAGGCGCTCAACGGGTTAACTGTGTTATTAGCACCTCTTTTCTTCTCTATTTCTGTCTAACTCTCTTTGCTGTATATATATTCACGTGTAAGAGCTACAGTGCGCTCATGCGCACATGTGTGTGTTGTGTGTGTGTGTGTGTGTGTGTGTGTGTGTGTGTGTATGTAAGTGTGTTCATGTGTGTGTGCTGTTTTCAGTACATTTTCTAGCAATTAGGCCTACACAGTGTGACTCATTTTTGTGACTCCCTGAAAATTTGGAAACGATTTTTTTGCAGCAAGTCTGACCCCCTAATTTTTTTTCATGAAATAATTATCACTGTAAGGGATTCGTGTGTTTTCTTCAAAAAACAACTGGTTGCTGTTCACTGGAACTTCTTGATATCACAAATGAATCCTTCAGTGTAAGGATCCCGAACATTGCTGGTACATTTAATGGGACAAACCAAGGCCTTATAAATTGTATGTCAGTTCCTTGGTAGATAAGAGCATTAATAATATAAATAACATTAATAATACACATGTAGATAAGAGCATTAATAATATAAATAACATTAATAATATACAGCAAACAATCTGTTGTGAGATACTGAGAACAAGAACAAAATGCTTTTAACACATTTTACCTATAATATACAGCAAACAACTGTTGTGAGATACTGAGAACAAGAACAAAATGCTTTTAACACATTTACCTATCTCCATCTGAAGTGTGAATAAAAAGGTGCAGAGCACATGCAAGTCATGAAAATATTCACTTTTTCCTGGCAACAATCACATTAAACGTACATTGACAATGGGAATGTATTTCAATAATACTCGAGATTAAACTACTGAACCATTCTGTGCGCACAGCCGAGTACTGCTTCCAAAAGAATAAGACCTTGACGGAAGCTCCTCTACGCACTGGCCTTCTATCTATGCAAGGAGACAACTGTCAACCTCTTCATTTACGGTTGATCAAGACGGAAAAGGAATGAATTTTTTCAGATCATTAATCTTCATCGCGAATTTGAGCGCAACAGAAATTATATGACAACTGTAACCATCAACAGAGCTGCAGCAATATAATAAAAACTAACCACTTAAAACAGATTTTTCTTTTACCTCGTCTGCGACAGTAACACCGATTCGGCGATTGTCAACATTCACATTGATCCACATTCCCATCGGCGTTATCCGCACTCACTTCACTGACCGACTGAAAACGTTGAGAAACACGTCGTCACATCAGTCAGTGGCTGTGTGAGCAGCGTTCTGTTTCACTCACAAAAATACTTATTAAAATGATGAATGTATTTCACTCAGATTGCACTCCCACTCTCGTGAAAAACGCAAAACAAAGATTTTCATGGTAACCAAAGACTTACCCGTAGCCAGCCATCTTCTTTTGCCTTGTGTGACGTTTTTCCTCACGCAAGCAGTGTCCAATCAGATGCATTTCGTTCCAAGAAAGACAATCCAGGGGGAAAGCTTAGCTTACGGTGGTTCACGCCTGCTTTGACTAGAAGACGACAGGGTAACACACCATAAAAAAAAAAAATGCCTCAAGACCGTAAATAACGTTTGGGACAAATATAGACAATTACTACGGGGTTGTTTTTTTTTCTAAGAAAATATGTAATATCTGGAAGTTACTTCCACCTCCTTTTCCAATACAGATCAAAATGAATGCTAAGACGCTTCCAAGCAGAAAGACTTAAATACATGGAACAGGAATAATGGAGGAGCCCAGCTGGCGCAAAGATTCGGTAGCATGCAACTTCTAAAGCCTGAAAATGCAGTCAAGGGGGAGGGTGGTGTTCATAAGTGAGTAATGTCATCGGTAGAAGTCATAATATGGCAATTAAGTAATTTGTTGGACAGTATTCTGTTAGATTGATGCATGGTTTAGCCATTTTAGCCTTCTTTAATATCATGCTCCACCTAAAAACGCTGATATGAATTGGCGTATGTCGGTTATGCGATCACACAAACACATACAAACATTTTTATAGGCCTAAATGCGTGTTGCACCATAGAACAACCGCCAAAGGTCATGATTCTTTTCTCATCATTCAATGTTTATCCACCATAAAGTTATCTACGTCACATGCATTCATACATTAAAAAAAAAAAAAAAAAAAAAAGAAAGAAAAAGAAAGAAAGAAAGAAAAGAAAAGGAGAAGTGAAAAAGAAGTATTTCAGTAAAAAAAAAAAAAAAAATTCCCATTGATCAGCATTAAAAAAAAATGTCTCAAATTCTGTGCCCTTCATGCCCTGCTCTCATGGTGACCTCAATTCGATGTCCTCTCCACGTCTGTGGCCTTGGTTTGCTTCCGTCGGGGTCACCAGTATCGGCGAGTCCATACGGGCTGTCGTTGGACGGACGTGGTGGCGCCCTCTGGAGGGAGAGCTCACTCACGCCGGCTCCGCGACTAAGCAATTATTGTCGTCAGTAGGGGCTTAGTAGGTGGTGTCCTGCGTATGTTAGATCAGAACAGGCGCCACTGAACACCACCGAAGTGACTCGGCAGCAGTGCAGGGCCCTCCTCCGGTGGGCCGCCTCTTGACGACTTGACATTGACTGCCCCCTGTGGATTGCTGGTGCCGGGCTGCGGCGGGGCCAGCCGGGCTATGGCTGTGGACGGGGTGTCGGAATGAGCGGCGTGGGTGCATTTGCCTCTAAGGTGGCGCAGAGGTTGGGACAGCAAAAAAAAAAAAAAAAAAAAAAATCACACATTCCCCTGAGCAAAGCTGATGATACCCTCAGCTGTAATATGAACGTTACTGCACGTTGAGTATGAACAGTTTGCATTTGAACATATTTTTGTTTCTTTCTTTTGAAGATGAACGGAAGATTTTACGAGGAAAACAAAAAAGTATAAAACAGACTGTTTTCGGGGAGAGTGAATCACATTAGTCCGAAAGGTGGGCAACGACCAAACATCGACAATTTTTGTTTTCTATTGTCATAAAATCTTCTGCACATCCTCAGAGAAAAATTTATACTGTGAAAAAGAAGACTGGGGAATCAAGATACCATTGTTGCACGTCTCTTGTTCAATCACACTGCAAGCAAGGTTCCAACTAAACAGTAATAGTAGACAGACACAGGCCAGGAACAAAATGACGCAATGTTTTTGTGTGTGTTTTGTGTGTGTGTGTGTGGGTGTGTGTGGTGTGTGGTGTGTGTGTGTGTGTGTGGTTTGTGTGTGTTGTGTGAGATATGTCATCAAGCCTTCTTCTCTCCTACAGAAAATGCCCTTTCTGCGCATTTGGAGAGGGGAGACAAGACAAGACAAGACAAAATTCTTTATTTACGAGGTAATAGATAAGCACTGATGTGCTTTTTTTTACTCCAGTCCTCGCCCTGTTAGGGTCAAAAATATAAAATAAAAGGTAAAAAGGAAGCATGCAAAAGTGACTAGAACTACAATACAATACAGGTTTTAAAATTTAAAAAGGGGAAAAAGAGAGAGAGAGAGAGAGGAGAAGAGGAGAGGGGAAGAGAGAGAGAGAGACGCAGGAGCGAAGGGAGTGCGGGGTAAGCCTGCAGAGAGAGAAAGAGAGGGAGAGAGAGAGGGAGGGAGAGAGAGAGAGGGGGGGGGGGGGGTGGGAGAAAGAGGCTAGAGTGGGTGCGATAAGAGAACATGTTTAGAACAATCTGACAATCAGAAAATTCCAAAGAGATACAAAACAATCAATTTTGAAACACCGGGAGAGGGGGTGGATAAAAAATAAAGCACAAATGGAGGTGGGAAATGCATAATGATAGCCCAGTCGCCAGGGGTAGAGGGGATATCATATGGATAAAAAATCAAGTCATTCCAGCAGAACCGTGAGAGAGAGAGAGAGGAGAGAGAGAAGAGGAGAGAGAGAAGAGAGAGAGAGAAAAGAGAGAGAAAAAGGAGAGAGAGAAGAAAAGAGAGTCACATAAGAATACAAGCATTTCGACAGAATGACAAGAGGGCAGGAGATAGTAGGAAACCACACACACACACACACACACACACACACACACACACACACACACACACACACACACACACCACACACACACATATAAATATTACTCTTTATAAGACATACTTACTAAAACAAAATAACATACATGTGCATTTCAAGTACAAAAACACTTTCTAAATAGTCAGGTACATACATAAGGAAAAGAGGGTGGGGGTGATTTGTGGGGGATTCATGGCGGAGTATGCAAGACTGGCACATAAGATGGTTGAAACAATGGTGTTTGAAGGTTGATAGGCATTGGCGTTGTTTGGTTGATTCAGGGAGCGAGTTCCATTGACAGGAACCTGAATATGTTAAACTGGATTTGAATAAGTCAATTCTAGGAACAGGGACATGAAGTTTGGGTAGAGTCCTTGAGGAATTTATTGAGAATCTGTGAACTAATGTTGGGGGTGCCTTCCCAGACAAAAATCTTGTGCATTATGATCCCTTTGTTGTATTCTAATCTCAATTTAAATTTGGGAGAACTTGAATTTTTTTATAGTCCGAGTCCAGAAGACTACTGCTTTTAGGAGGACTAATTTGAGTGCTCGCTTGTGCAGGCTTAACAAGGGTTTGAGAGTTTTAGCGCTAGCACAGTCCCATAGAGTAGAACCATAGTCTATGTATGTTTGAATATAAAGACGGGAAAAGAGCTTGCGTGAATGCAGGTCGAGGAAGCCGTTTGATTTTGGAGAGTTGATAAAACTTTCTGTAAACTTTTTTGCATAGTGAGGTTATGGGGAGCTTGCCAACTCATATTGTTATCAATTGTTTTTCCTAGCACTTTGAGGCATGAAACCTGTTCAAGGGGTTTCATTTTTAAGATGTACGGGAGGAAACTTAAGAGTGAGATTTTGTCTTTTTTGCCTGGTTGTGAAAGCATGGATTTAGTTTTTTGGGGGTAAAAGCGACATGTGATTTAGTTCAGTCCATTTCACGAGATCATTCGCACTTTCTTGTAAAGTTTGTGCAAGAACAGTAACATCAGAATGATTTGTGTGGATTGTTGTGTCATCAGCAAAAAGTTCACAGGTGGATGTGATATGTAAGGGAACATTGATGAAAAATTGTGAATAATAAGGGACCCAAGATAGAGCCTTGGGGGACGCCAAGGAAAGGGGTTTGAAATGAAGAGAAGGTTGTATTAATTTTCACACATTGTTGCCTATTTGTGAGATATGAGTGAAAAAGCGTAAGATTCTTGTGGATAAGCCATACAATTTTAATTTCTAAGAAAAGGTTGTGGTCTATCACATAAAATGTTTTTTTGGGAAATCAATAAATAGGACACCACAAATATTTTTTGTTGTTAATGCTGTTTAGCAGTCATCAACCAGGTTCATTAGTGCTGTG
>JAFLJL010015528.1:41577-69917 GCA_018398815.1 Conus ventricosus
TGTGAGGAGAGTCATGTGTAAACGCAAGGAGAGTCATATGCAGATGCGGAAGAGTCATGTGTAGATGTGAGGAGAGTCATATGTAGATGTGAGAGGAAAAATCTGGAGAAGAGGGAGAGAGTCCTTTGGAGATATCAAGAGTGTCATCTGAAGATACGAGGAGAGTCATCGAGTTCAGGAGAGTCATCTTGTACTTCTGTAGATGTTGGAAGTCGTGTGCATGTTGGGAGAGTCATGTGTAGAGTGTAGACGTGAAAAGTGCCATCTGTAAATGAGAGGAGTGTCACCTATAGACTTGAGGAGAGTCACCCGCAGATGAGAGAAGAGTCATCTGCAGAGTGAATATGTCACCAGTAGATGTGAGGAAGTCACCTATAGATGTGAACTGAGTCACCATGTAGATGTGTGAAAACAGAGACCTAACACATGTGAGGGAGTCACTTGTAGATGTGAATAGAGTCCACCTAGGGATGTGTGAGAACAATCACCTGTATACATGTAGAGAAAAGTCACCTATAGATGTGAGAAGAGTCCTATCGATGTGGGAAGTGTCATGGTGAATGTGAGGACAGTCATCTGTATATGGAAGTTACTCACTTGCAGACGTGAGAGAGTCACCTGTACATATAATTAATTTACGTCTTGATGTGAGAAGACTAATCGCAGAATTGTGAAGAGTCACCTGTTTGACGTGAGGAGGACAGTCGCATGTAGATGTGAGGAGAGTCGCATGTAGATGTGAGGAGAAACACATGTGATGTGAGAGGAGTCGCATGTAGAGTGAGGAGAGTCACATGTAGATGTGAGGAGAGTCGCATGTAGATGTGAGGAGAGTCGGATGTAATGTGAGGAGAGTCGGATGTAGATGTGAGGAGAGTCGCAAGTAGAATGTGAGGAGAGTCACCTGTTGATGTGAGGAGGACAGTCGCATGTAGATGTGAGGAGAGGTCAGAAGTAGATGTGAGGAGTCACCTGTTGATGTAGGAGGACAGTCGCATGTAGATGTGAGGAGAGTCGGATGTAGATGTGAGGAGAGACACCTGTTGATGTGAGGAGAGTCGCATGTAGATGTGAGGAGAGTCACCTGTTGATGTGAGGAGAGTCGCATGTAGATGTGAGAGAGTCAGATGTAGAGTGGGAGAGTCGGATGTAGATGTGAGGAGAGTCAGAAGTAGATGTGAGGAGAGACACCTGTTGATGTGAGGAGAGTCGCATGTAGATGAGAAGTCAGAAGTAGATGTGAGGAGAGTCAGAAGTAGATGTGAGGAGGACGTCGCATGTGATGTAGATTGAGGAGGTCAGAAGTAGATGTGAGGAGAGTCACCTGTTGACGTGAGGAGGACAGTCGCATGTAGATGTGAGGAGAGTCAGAAGTAGATATAGAGGAGAGTCGATGTAGATGTGAGGAGAGTCACCTGTTGATGTGAGGAGGACAGTCGCATGTAATGTGAGGAGAGTCAGAGTAGATGTGAGGAGAGTCACCTGTTGATTGAGGACAGTCGCATGTAGATGTGGGAGAGTCGGAAGTACATGAGGAGAGTCGGATGTAGATGTGAGGAGAGTCACCTGTTGATGTAGGAAGACAGTCGCATGTTGGATGTCAGGAGGGTCAGAAATAGATGTGAGGAGAGTCACCTGTTGATGTGAGGAGGACAGTCGCATGTAGATGCGAGGAGAGTCGGAATTAGATGTGAGGACGACAGTCGCATGTAGATGTGAGAGAGTCGGAAGTAGATGTGAGGAGAGTCAGAAGTAGATGTGAGAGAGTCGGAAGTAGATGTTGAGGAGAGTCGATGTAGATGTGAGGAGATTCGAAGTAGATGTGAGGAGAGTCGAAGTAGATGTGAGGAGTGTCGGAAGTAGATTTTGAGGAGGACAGTCGCATGTAGATGTGAGGAGAGTCGGAAGTAGATGTGAGGAGGACAGTCGCATGTAGATGTGGGGTTGAGTCGCATGTAGTTTGTGAGTGAGAGTCGAATGTAGATGTGAGGAGAGTCACCGGGATGATGTGAGGAGAGTCGCCTGTAGATGTGAGGAGAGTCACCTGTTGATGTGAGGAGAGTCGGATGTAGATGTGAGGAGAGTCACCTGTTGATGTGAGGGGGCGAGTCACCTGTAGATGTGAGGAGAGTCGCATGTTAGATGTGAGGAGATTCACTTGTTGATGTGAGGAGAGTCGGATGAAGATGTGAGGAGAGTCACCTGTTGATGTGAGGACAGTCGCATGTAATGTGAGTAATTTCACCTGTAGATGTGAGGAGGACAGTCGCATGTAGATTGAGGAGAGTCACCTGTTAAATGTGAGGAGGAGAGTCGCATGTAATGTGAGTAGAGTCACCTGTTGATGTGAGTAGGTTGCATGTAGATGTGAGGAGAGTCGGATGTAGATGTGAGTAGAGTCACCTGTTGATGTGAGAGATATCGCCTGTAGATGTGAGGCGAGTCACCTGTTGATGTGAGGAGGACAGTCGCATGTAGATGTGAGGAGAGTCACCTGTATGATGTGAGGAGGACAGTCGCATGTAAAATGAGGAGAGTCGGAAGTAGATGTGAGTAGAGTCGGAAGTAGATGTGAGTAGAGTCGCCTGTAGATGTGAGGAAAGTCGCTGATAGATGTGAGTAGAGTCACCTGTTGATGTGAGGAGAGTCCCTGTTGATGTGAGGAGAGTCACCTGTTGATGGGGAGTAGAGTCACCTGTTGATGTGAGGAGAGTCGCCTGTAGATGTGAGGAAGTCACCTGTAGATGTGAGGAGAGTCACCTGTTGATGTGAGTAGAGTCGCATGTAGATGTGAGGAGAGTCGGAAGTAGATGTGAGTAGAGTCACCTGTTGATGTGAGGAGAGTCGCCTGTAGATGTGAGGAGAGTCACCTGTTGATGTGAGGAGGACAGTCGCATGTAGACGTGAGGAGAGTCACCTGTTGATGTGAGGAGAGTCGGATGTAGATGTGAGGAGAGTCAGAAGTAGATGTGAGGAGGACAGTCGCATGTAGATGTGAGGAGAGTCACCTTTGATGTGAGGAGAGTCGGATGTAGATGTGAGGAGAGTCGCATGTAGATGTGAGGAGAGTCGGATGTAGATGTGAGGAGAATCGCATGTATATGTGAGGAGAGTCACATGTAGATGTGAGGAGGGGACATCGTAGATGTGAGGAGAGTCGCATGTAGATGTGAGGAGAGTCGCATGTAGATGTGAGGAGAGACATTGGGTAGATGTGACGAGAGTCGGATGTAGATGTGAGGAGAGCCCGCATGTAGATGTGAGAACAGTCGCATGTAGATGTGAGGAGAGTCCACACTGTTGATGTGAGGAGAGTCGCATGTAGATGTGAGGAGAGTCGCATGTAGATGTGAGGAGAGTCAGAAGTAGATGTGAGGTGGACAGTCGGATGAAGATGTGAGGAGAGTCACCTGTTGATGTGAGGAGGACAGTCGCATGTAGATGTGAGGAGAGTCGGAAGTAGATGTGAGGAGAGTCGGAAGTTAGATGTGAGGAGAGTCGGAAGTAGATGTGAGGAGGACAGTCGCATGTAGATGTGGGGAGAGTCACCTGTTGATGTGAGGAGAGTCGGATGTAGATGTGAGGAGAGTCGCATGTAGATGTGAGGAGAGTTGGATGTAGATGTGAGGAGAACGCATGTAGATGTGAGGAGAGTCACATGTAGATGTGAGGAGAGACATCTGTAGATGTGAGGAGAGTCGCATGTAGATGTGAGGAGAGTCGCATGTAAGTTGAGGAGAGACATTTGTAGATGTGAGGAGAGTCGGATGTAGATGTGAGGAGAGTCACCTGTAGATGTGAGGAGAGTCACCTGTTTGATGTGAGTAGAGTCGCATGTAGATGTGAGGAGAGTCGGAAGTAGATGTGAGTAGAGTCACCTGTTGATGGAGGAGAGTCGCCTGTAGATGTGAGGAGAGTCACCTGTTGATGTGAGGAGGACAGTCGCATGTAGAGTGAGGAGAGTCACCTGTTGATTGGAGGAAAAGTCGGATGTAGATGTGAGGAGAGTCAGAAGTAGATGTGAGGAGGAACAGTCGCATGTAGATGTGAGGAGAGTCACCTGTTGATGTGAGGAGAGTCGGATGTAGATGTGAGGAGAGTCGCATGTAGATGTGAGGATAGTCGGATGTAGATTTGAGGAGAATCGCATGTAGATGTGAGGAGAGTCACATGTAGATGTGAGGAGAGACATCTGTAGATGTGAGGAGAGTCGCATGTAGATGTGAGGAAAAGTCGCATGTAGATGTGAGGAGAGACATTTGTGATTGAGGAGAGTCGGATGTAGATGTGAGGAGAGTCGCATGTAGATGTGAGAACAGTCGCATGTAGATGTGAGGAGAGTCACCTGTTGATGTGAGGAGAGTCGCATGTAGATGTGAGGAGAGTCCGCATGTAGATGTGAGGAGAGTCAGAAGTAGATGTGAGGAGAGTCGATGTAGATGTGAGGAGAGTCACCTGTTGATGTGAGGAGGACAGTCGCATGTAGAGTGAGGAGAGTCAGAAGTAGATTGAGGAGATCACCTGTTGACGTGAGGAGGACAGTCGCATGTAGATGTGAGGAGAGTCAGAAGTAGATATGAGGAGAGTCGGAGTAGATGTGAGGAGAGTCACCTGTTGATGTGAGGAGAGTCGCATGTAGATGTGAGGAAGTCGGATGTAGATGTGAGGAGAGTCGCATGTAGATGTGAGGAGAGTCAGAAGTAGAGTTGAGGAGAGTCCCTGTTGATGTGAGGAGGACAGTCGCATGTTAGAGTGAGGAGAGTCAGAAGTAGTGTGAGGAGAGTCGGATGTAGATGTGAGTAGTCGCATGTAGATGTGAGGAGAGTCGAAGTACATGTGAGGAGAGTCGGATGTAGATGGAGGAGAGTCACCTGTTGATGTGAGGAAGACAGCGCATGTAGATGTCAGGAGAGTCAGAAATAGATGTGAGGAGAGTCACCTGTTGATGTGAGGAGGACAGTCGCATGTAGATGCGAGGAGAGTCCGGAATTAGATGTGAGGACGACAGTCGCATGTAGATGTGAGGAGAGTCGGAAGAAGATGTGAGGAGAGCAGAGTAGATGTGAGGAGAGTCGGAAGTAGATGTGAGGAGAGTCGGAAGTAGATGCGAGGGGGACAGTCGGATGTAGATGTGAGGAGAGTCGGAAGTAGATGTGAGGAGAGTCGGAAGTAGATGTGAGGAGAGTCGGAAGTAGATGTGAGGAGGACAGTCGGATGTAGATGTGAGGAGAGTCGAAGTAGATGTGAGGAGAGTCACCTTGTTGATGTGAGGAGGACAGTGGGATGTAGATGTGAGGAGAGTCACCTGTTGATGTGAGGAGAGTCGGAAATAGATGTGAGGAGAGTCGGAAGTAGATGTGAGGAGAGTCGGAAGTAGATGTGAGGAGAGTCGGAAGTAGATGTGAGGAGGACAGTCTCATATAGATGTGAGGAGAGTCGGGAGTAGCTGTGAGGAGGGGTCGCATGTAGATGTGAGGAGAGTCGCATGTAGATGTAGGAGAGTCGGATGTAGATGTGAGGAGAGTCACCTGTTGATGTAAGGAGAGTCGCCCTGTAGATGTGAGGAAAGTCACCTGTTGATATGAGGAGAGTCGGATGTAGATGTGAGAGAGTCACCTGTTGATGTGAGGACAGTCCGCATGTAGATGTGAGTAGAGTCACCTGTTGATGTGAGGAGAGTCGCCTGTAGATGTGAGGAGGACAGTCGGAAGTAGATGTGAGTAGAGTCGCTTGTAGATGTGAGGAAAGTCGCCTGTTGATGTGAGTAGAGTCACCTGTTGATGTGAGTAGAGTCACCTGTTGATGTGAGGAGAGTCGCCTGTAGATGTGAGGAGAGTCACCTGTGAGGATGTGAGGAGAGTCACCTGTTGATGTGAGTAGAGTCGCATGTAGATGTGAGGAGAGTCGGAAGTAGATGTGAGTAGAATCACCTGTTGATGTGAGGAGAGTCGCCTGTAGATGTGAGGAGAGTCACCTGTTGATGTGAGGAGGACAGTCGCATGTAGATGTGAGGAGAGTCACCTGTTGATGTGAGGAGAGTCGGATGTAGATGTGAGGATAGTCGCATGTAGATGTGAGGAGGACAGTCACATGTAGATGTAAAGAGTAGTCACCTGTTGATGTGAGGAGAGTCGGGTTTGTAGATGTGAGGAGAGTCGCATGTAGATGTGAGGAGAGTCGAATGTAGATGTGAGGAGAGTCGCATGTAGATGTGAGGAGAGTCGCATGTAGATGTGAGGAGAGACATCTGTAGATGTGAGGAGAGTCGCATGTAGATGTGAGGAGAGTCGCATGTAGATGTGAGGAGAGACATCTGCAGATGTGAGGAGAGTCGGATGTAGATGTGAGGAGAGTCGCATGTAGATGTGAGAACAGTCGCATGTAGATGTGAGGAGAGTCACCTGTTGATTTGAGGAGGACAGTCGCATGTAGATGTGAGGAGAGTCACCTGTTGATTTGAGGAGGACAGTCGCATGTAGATGTGAGGAGAGTCACCTGTTGATGTGAGGAGAGTCGCATGTAGATGTGAGGAGAGTCGCATGTAGATGTGAGGAGAGTCGGAAGCAGATGTGAGGAGAGTCACCTGTTGATGTGAGGAGGACAGTCGCATGTAGATGTGAGGAGAGTGACTTTTTAGATGTGAGGAAAGATATCTGTAGATGTGAGAAAGAGTCACATGTAGATGTGGAAAGAGACATCTGTAGATGTGAGAAGAGTCATCTGTAGATATTACGAGAGACATCTGTAGATGTGAGGAGAGACATCTGTAGATGTGAGGAGAGTCATCTGTAGATGTGAGAAGAGTCACCTGTAGATGTGAGAAGAGACATCTGTAGACATGAGCAGAGTCATTTGTAGATGTAAGGAGAGACATCTGTAGATGTAAATGAGAGTCATCTGTAGTAGATATGAGGAAGACATCTGTAGATGTGAGGAGAGTCATCTGTAGATACGAGGAGAGACATCTGTAGATGTGTGGAGATTCATCTGTAGATATGAGGAGAGTCATCTATAGATATGAGGAGAGACATCTGTAGATGTGAGGAGAGACATCTGTAGATGTGAGGAGAGGCATTTGTAGATGTGTAAAGAGTCATCTGTAGATGTGGAGAGTCATCTGTAGATGTGAGGATAGACATCTGTAGATGTGAGGAGATTCATCTTGGATGTGTGGAGATCACATGTAGATGTGAGGAGAGACATCTGTAGATGTGAGGACAGTCTTCTTGGGATGTGAGGAGAGACATCTGTAGATGTGAGGAGAGGCATTTGTAGATGTGTAGAGAGTCATCTGTAGATGTGGAGATCATCTGTAGATGTGAGGAGAGACATCTGTAGATGTGAGAAAAGTCATATGTAGATGTGAGGAGACTCATCTGTAGTTTGAGGAGAGTCATCTGTAAATGTGAGGAGTACATCTGTAGATTTGAGCATAGTCGTTTGTAGATGTAAAGAGAGACAACTGGGGATGTGAGGAGAGTCATTTCTAGATGTTAGGAGAGTCATCTGTAGATGTGAGGAGAGACATCTGTGGATGTGAGGAGAGTCATCTGTAGATGTGAGGAGAGACACTTGTAGTTGTAAGGAGAGTCACCGTAAATGTGAGGAGAGACATCTGTAGTTGAAAGGGAGAGTCATCTGTAGATGTGAGGAGAGTCATCTGTAGATGTGAGGAGAGACATCTGTGGATGTGAGGAAAGTCATCTGTGAATGTGAGGAGAGGACATCTGTAGTTGTAAGGAGCGTCATCTGTAGATGTGAGGATGAGACATCTATAGTTGTAAGGAGAGACATCTGTAGATGTGAGGAGAGACATCTGTAGTTGTAAGGAGAGACATCTGTAGATGTGAGGAGAGACATCTGTGGATGTGAGGGAAGACTCTGTAGTTGTAAGGAGACACCTCTGTAGTTTTAAGGAGAGACATCTGTAGTTGTAAGGAGAGACATTTGTGGATGTGAGGAGAGACATCTGTAGATGTTAGTGGAGACATCTGTAGTTGTAAGGAGAGACATTTGTGGATGTGAGGAGAGACATCTGTAGATGTTAGGGGAGACATTTGTAGATGTGAGGAGAGACATTTGCAGAATCTAAGGATGAGACATCTGTGGATGTGAGGAGAGACATCTGTAGTTGTAAGGAGAGACATCTGTGGATGTGAGGAGAGACATCTGTGGATGTGAGGAAAGACTTCTGTAGTTGTAAGGAGAGACATCTGTGGATGTGAGAGAGACTTCTGTAGTTGTAAGGAGAGACACCTGTGGATGTGAGGAGAGACATTTGTAGATGTAAGGAGAAACATCTGTGGATGTGAGGAGAGACACCTGTAGATGTTAGGGGAGACATCTGTAGTTGTGACGAGAGACACCTGTGGATGTGAGGAGAGACGTTTGTAGATGTAAGGAGAGACATCTGTGGATGTGATGAGAGACACCTGTAGATGTTAGGGGAGACATCTGTAGTTGTAAGGAGAGAACATTTGTGGATGTAAGAGACACCTGTAGATGTTAGGGGACATTGTAATAGTTGTGAGGAGAGCATCTGTGGGATGTGAGGAGAGACACCTGAGATGTAAGGAGAGACATCTGTGGATGTGAGGAGAGACTTCTGTAGTTGTAAGGAGAGACACCTGTGGATGTGAGGAGAGACATTTGCAGATGTAAGGAGAGACATCTGTAGATGTGAGGAGAGACACCTGTAGATGTTAGGGGAGTCATCTGTAGATGTGAGGAGAGACATCTGTGGATGTGAGGAGAAACATCTGTGGATGTGAGGAGACACCTGTAGATGTAAGGAGAGACACCTGTGGATGTGAGGAGAGACATTTGTAGATATAAGGAGAGACATACTGTGGATGTGAGGAGATATAGATAAGATAATGTTGCTTATAGCCCAGCCGACCGCAAAGGGCCACAATCAGGGCTGTCACCACGTTATGCAGAAATGGGAAGTCGCTTGTAGATGTGAGGAGAGTTACATGAAGATGTGAAGTCAAGTATATGCAGGAAAAGTCATACGTTGATGTGGGAAGAATCACATGTAGATAGGGAAGATTATACAGATGTGGGAAGAGTCACATGTAGATATGGGAAGAACTACACAGATGTGGGAATAGTCACATGTAGTTATGGGAAAGTCACTTACATATGTGGGAAGAATCAGTCTAGATGCGAGGTTCTCGAGTTATCTATAGGTGTGGAGAATGGTCTATGTGTAGCCGTTAGGAGAATCTTGTGTGGATGTGGTGAGTCATGTGTAGATGTGAAAACTGTGTACATCAGTAGATGCGAAAGGTCGAATCATGTGTAATTCAGAGCAGAATTCTTCACAAATGTGAGGGAGAGTTGTATGACTGCAGATACGATGAAGCGTCTGCAAATGTCTGTGGTGTGGGTCAGTCGCTAGATTCAAAGCAGGTGTGAGGAGGACACTTGGAAAATTTCCCGAGGGTCAGCGCGGTATGGTGACAACTATTATTAGACAAGATCAATGGATTACCGACACACAAGAAGTCAACACAACGTTACATTGCATTGTATTGATTATCAAAACAGATTTCTCTGTATGAAGTTCAGCATGCTGTCACTTGGGAGAGCTTACATTGCCCTGCACCATCTGTCTGCATGCCATTGTGTGTATGTGTGTGTGTGTTTAACCTACTAAAGTTGATTTTTTTTGTTTGTTTTATAGAATTTTGTAAGAAGATAGCTCTCTTGTGCCATGGGTTCCTATACATGTGATTGCTCATGCATGGAACTTCAGTTTATCGACTCATGAAATATTTGCACTCAGACCACCAACTCCTTGTGTCACTGTTGTTGTTGTTGTTGTTGTCGTACCCTGGATAAAAGACTCCAGGGATCATCCAAACAGCCGAAGTACTTGAACACTATGTACAAATGCATCAGCTGACTGATTATGTTATGCTAGGAGCTTGTCACAACTGAAGACAATCCCCGCATATCTATGCAGAGCATAACAACATGTTGAGTAGCCTTGGTGTTCTAGCCTATGTCAATTGGCCGACACAGCCTTAAGCCAAGGGGGAAACTCTTTGTGTCAAGGAGAGAGAAAGACTCATCTCCTAACCCAAGATTTTCTCTTTCCTTGGTAGGTGCTTAAACGGTTCACAAGACAGCCATGAGACAGCTGGGGTATTTATTTGTGTGATTTTCATTTATTATTTTTGTTTTGTTTTGCTCCAGCCACCTATGCCTACCTAGTGTTGACTGGTGTACAATGGGCTAATACAGGATGATGAAATCACACAGTCGAATTTAATCCACTTAATCAGGACTGGTGCATCTCTGAATATTGCTGCAGTTTCCCGACCAATGCTGCTGGTGTCTGCATCTCAGACCTATGCACTGATGCCATGATTGTAGTATGGAAAGAATACAGTACAGCCTAGTCTCTGATGTGATTGAACGCCATAGCATTCTTTTCATCCATCATCTACTCTGATCTTGCCGCTCAGTGATTAATCATCTCCCTATGATGATGGAACACCATGGCATTATTTTCATCCATACAGTCACTGATTCTGTTGTCCTTCACTTCTTATGCTCACGCTGACAACACTTTTGATTTCCTGTTCATGGCTATGAGTTAAATGTTTTAATGCTGGAAAGTTCATGAGGAATGTTGATGGATTAACTTGCTGGCAATCTATATCTGGAAGCGGTGCTCACTGATACTGATTACATGAATAAGTAATTGTTGTCAGTTGGGAGTCTCAGTGCCTTGCCTAATGTAAAATCAGAACAGGTGCCACTGAAGTTGATCTGCTGCAGTGCAGTGCATCTGCTCAAGTGGTTTGCCTCATAATAACCCTGGCTCTCTGTGGACTGTGGACACTGGAACTGTGACAAAACAGTATCGGTGTTGCTGTGTTTGAGGACTGAGCCAGAATGAGCAATGTTATAATAATGTCAGTCAAAGGGAACAGAAGATGAAAAGCAAGAAATCTTCAGTCAAGTGGTGAATGAACCAGCTGGCAGAGTGCATAATCATCCAAGTGACTGATCATAACTCCCATAATATACTGTGCTCTCACTTCCAGTTCTAGGTCTGACTTGTCTGTGCTGAAGCCACATGGTTTCAGACATTTTCATGTTTTCATAATACATAAAAATCTGATATGCTTCAAGTGTTCAAATGTGGGCACCTTGATCTTCTAAGTACCAGAGAGAAGAGAGGAAGGGACATGATATTGCACATTTCTTCACCATGTTTGTGACTTCTGGAATGAAGTTACTTTTCACGTCATTGTGAAAGTTACCTGCAGTGTTGCTGAAGAGATTTGAGCAACAAACTCATAAATGTATAAATGCTGAAACTTACTGTGGTTCTTATCGTCCATTATATTTGGAGTCCATAACATGCTAACCTATCTTGGGCAGGCACAATACAGGCCTCTGATGGAATTTAAACCTGTGACCTCCCAGCCAGAAAACCCATGACACTACCACTGCACAACATTACGCGTTAGATCAAAGATTGTTGATAGAGATATCTACTAGCGAGTGCACTAACTCAGCAGCAGTTTTAGCACTTGAACTTACTGACAGAGGCAGTTTTCATAGTGAATGTTTGGCCCATGCACAGCTTTATTTTTCTGTCCCATTCGAGACACTTAGTTATTAGGGCCGAACAAACAAGCCTTACACATTTCTGACCCAACATTTTTGTTGTTGTAGTCCAAGCAGAGGCATGTATCAAACTTGTGTACTAGTTAACTAGGGAAAATTAAGTTCCCAGAAAGTGATGACGTCATTCTTGCACAATTGTGTGTGTGTGTTGTCATTGTTTGAATATCGCCTGACCTCTTGTGTACAAGCTTTCATGCCGTATCTACATTATCTACAGGAAAATAAACCTAGTCGAGTTTGGTATTAGAAGAATTGTCGGAATGCGCCTATTCAGTCATCTCAAGAGCACAGATTATATACATTTTTCATGACAACCACTGATTATCAAACTAAGAGCCCCATTTGTAATGGCCGCTCATCAATGCCGAACACATTGCTGCCAGACCAGCTGTACACAGATGACATTCAGTTGGTCGAGTACAGCACGAATTAGCTGGCTGGTGGGGAGCAGCCTGCAGAAAACACCCCTTTCCTTGACCTGCATCACGGCTTGGCCTCTGCAGCTGTGGGAGAGCTGTAAACTCCCCTGCCTCTCAGAACTAAGTGGCTTGCTCTGAACAGCCGTGCATGAGCTTTTGGGCCCAGTTCTTGTGGAATGGTCAGACATGTTGGAGAAAGGCAGGTGTTGCCATCTTTGCACCTGCTTTTGCTACAGCTGTGAATTTTAGAGCGTACATTTTGCTTTGGTGGAAATGTGTGCCATCCCTTGCACATATACCCCATTCTGACTGCTTCTGCAAAGCTTCTCCCAAATTTTTGTTAAGGCGAAATGCTATCAATTGTACCTAGTGTGCATGGTCATCAGCAGCACACCAGGGGTTTTTAAAACAATAGTTCACAAGGTGCAGATATCTATGGGCAAAGGTAGCAATTTGTGGCAAGTAACTCTGTTACAATGATGGTTCATACCTGGTTGAACACCTTTGGCAGATATCAATGGCATGTGCAGTCATTCATGGGCAGAAACTCTGTTATGATGGATTGTACCTGAGAATCTCAAACTGAGAATCTACTGTTTTTACTCTAAAATGATCAAAGAAAAAGTATACAGATGTAAACAATCTGATGCCATATACACTGATAATTCATAAAGAATTTATTACTCATTCAATACAAGTACCATTAGAGTACACATTTAATGTTACAGTATGCTTGCATAGTCATTTGAGTCTAAAGCATATGCACTTCTGAGCACTCAAACCTTGCACACAAACAGAATGGTGGTTATGAATGATAGATCTACAAAATACTGAACACAGCTGGCAACACTTGACACAAGTTAGTCATGGGAACATCTTTCATTCCAGTCTTTGATTGCACATATGTGTGACATCAACTTACACTGAAGTCTCTGTTACAACCTATGTGTGACGTCAACTTGTATTCACAGAATAGCTATGACATCAATGTACAAAATGGTGTCATCAAAGAATATGGACGTAACTCAGAAACTCTCTGATGGCATGCTTGTAAGCAATGATTTGATTCATCCGACTGTCCACTTAATATACTACAAATGTTTTCTCCAAACACCATGCAGTTCTGATGAAGACAGCAACATCTGACATTAATGTACAGAAAAACCACAACAGCCACACACTATGTTAACAAGCACAAATCTAAAGGCTCTGTTTTCAACTGGATGAAGTTTTGGTTAATGAACTTTTATCAACTTACCTGATCTTGAAAATACTACCAAAACATGCCTTTATTCTTAAATGGACAATGTATTAGTTCATGATTTAGGATTCTCAAGTCACAGGAAACCCGTACCAGCAGAGGAAAAAAAGGATCACTCATCATATCTGGTCACTGTTCATGTTTACACACATAGACGTGATGGTATATAAAAGCTCTCTGGACATGAAAAACATTTTTTAGGTGTGACCTAAATTTTCACTCTTAGTTAAGAAGTAGACATTTCAACTGGCACAATGGCAACAAGATTACAAATTCACCTAACTCTGGAAATAAACAAAAGAAATCTAGGACAAAAACAATTTCTTCAATTGATTTCACAGCCTATTCAAAGCAACTCCAAACTCAGTAGGCTTAATATGATCTATCTCAGCAGGGTGTCAACGAGGTTTTTTTGCTGGGTACAAGGATGTGTTCTCTCCTTTGAGAAAGATCGAATAAAGCAACAATCCATATTATTGTCTGTAGACTGTAGAAACACAATGATCTGTGCAAATAAACTAGAGATTGTTGTAAGCCAAGGATCAGATACAGAAAGTGATGGTTCATTCATTAAAAAACAGACTTTTCACTGGTCTACTACGATTTTTTTTCCCAGCCATTTTTCTAAACAACAATGACAATACCTATCAAAGTCAGAGGCCAGTTAACAATGCAAGGCACAAAATCACCCCATTCATTATCAGAATATCCACAGACCTCTGGACTGAAGCAAGCTGACATGACATTCCAAACGCCAGACAGTCTGGTTTCAAGGGAAAGAGAGCACAGAAGACACAAACAAATTCAAAGGCTTCTTGCCTTCTTGCATCAGCAGTTGACACTGGGCACTTCGGTATCTTTAATCAGTGGTGACTGACAACCTGGAAAAGTATCCATGAAATTTGAAATTATACAGTATATTTAGTATACATGAAATGCCGTAAGCTGGGATTATTTAAAAACTCTCTCTCTCCCTTCATTTAGTCAACTTGTTTTACAAACTGAAATCTGGGGATGTCTATGATTATGCTATAATGTTGAACATAAAAGTGCTAATGTTACAAGCTTAAAAAAAAAAAAAGAACGAAAAACACACTATTTAATATGTATAAGTATTTGGAGTCAGCATAACAAAACTGTCAATGCCCAAAAAGTGTACTGACATTATTATGTTCATGACATGATACAGTGATAATGCATAAAGTTCATTCAAGCATTATCATTTTCTTAGATCATTAAAAGTCACGCAGCTCTCCAGCTAAAAAAAAATAATAATAAAGCAAACTTTAAAGTACTACACGGGCCTGAAAAACAGAATTCATTTTGACTAAAACAGAATAGTAAAGAATAAACTGACTTTAAACCCAAGGCCACATGAAAAAGAGAATCCACCACCTACAACGGGTTTACTGTTTGTGTGTTTAAGAACTATCACAGAATGGATTGTTTATGCTCAATTATTAAGAAATGTGGTCAGATGTCTCATAAATGCTGAATTGTGAGTGTATATATATGTCAGATCCTATTTCAACTTCAGTCTTTACAGAGATAAGTTTTATGTTTGTGCGCTGGCTGTACTGTTCTTCGTCATTGGTCGCTGGTGACAGTACATATGTATGAATGGAATCATGGAATTAACCTTGTTTCACTGGATATGGTTGTTCTCTCACTTTATGATGCATAGCTCTTTTCTTTCCATGAATGGTTATTTCCATCTTTTATTAAATCTAATACCACACAAGTTTCCCTTGTCAATACTTTCCTGTTCTCTTTTCCAGTTTCAGTTTCTTACAGTGCACTGCAATATAAAGCATGCAAATAAAATCCATCGTGCAGAAAAGTATATGTAAAGTTTTCCCCAAAAAATGAAATAATGGCACTTCAGCAGACTTTTCAGTCATCACAGTTCTGCAGAATTCAAAACAAAAAAAATCAAAAGTAAAAAAACTTGACATAGAAAAGAATGCAGAAAATATGAAACCATCACAATTAAAAAAAAAAAAAAAAAAAAAGCACCTGACTAAAAGATTTTGATATACCAATGAAAAAAAGAAATTATAAATATAGGCAAAACAGGCAGAGTGAAATGATAGCTAAGAAAACAACTGAAGAAAAGCATACAACCAAAAAACGCAAACAGAATGGAGAAGCAACCCCCTCCCCAGACATCAGCGCTGGGGTTTGGACAAGGCCCCCCGGCAGTGGCATCTTTAACCAGTCTCTCACTGCACCAAGATCTCAGGTGTACTGTGTAGACTCTAGATGCATACTCTTCCCCCCCACATCCACATCACTAACGACTGGTTCAAAGCGAATCGTCAGGTGGAACTCAGCAGGGTGCGTTACCCGGGCCGCGTGAACTGTAAGGAGCTGATTCCCCGCCGTTCGTGCATGGGAAAGAGTCCCTCCTCATCGCCACTGATGAGGTGAGCGGGTTTGTTCTTCAGAGCCACCATGGAGGGAAGAATCTTGATGAGCGTACTTTGGGCCGTGTCTGTCTTGTCTGAGTCGCAGAACAATGGTCTGGTTCTCATAGGTCAACTGTTTGGGGCTGGTGGTTTCTGTCTTGGAGACATTATAGGCAGTCATCTGGAAATGAGATTATCGATGAGAACTCATCTAAATTATGCTGATTTTAAAATGCAGGATGAACTGAATGGAAAAGATCAATTGTAAATAATGCTATGTTAACAAAAGAGTGTGCATACTGTGATAAAAGTAACAAACCAATACTGATCAGTTTTTAGTTCTGAAATGGTCATATCACTGCATGCAGACCAAACCATATACACTAAGTAACACCTACTAAGTTAAGTGGCCACAGTATATATTCTGTGAATGCCTACTTAATAACACTTCAATCTGTGCCACAGAGTTTATGCATGTACATACATGTATGAATAACAGAAAGTATTATGGTAGGTGGGCAGTTTGTTAAATAGGGTGTATAAGTGCATGCGGATGGGAACATATATAGGTACTTTGTTTCCAACTTGGTTTTGGGTTTCAACTCAGATTTCATTTGTACTAGTTCTGGGTTTTACGTTACCTCAGCCTTGATACTAGTTAGCTCTGGAAATTAACATGACTTTACTTGAAATGTAACAGAGACGCAGGAACAGACCCAAACACAGCACCAAGCTAAAGTAAACGTTTTTAGCTGATTTCATACCATTTCTAAACAGGTAAAAATTTTAGTCATTTCATAACTGCCCCATTTCATACCTGGTGAATATGCCGCCAGTAGTAATATGGGTCTGTGCTGCGTCTTGCTCGGATGACCTCTCCTGCAGACATGCTTTCTCCTTCAGAAGCTGGTGGTGGAACTGACTCACCAGCCCCTCCAGGTCCTCTGCATCCTCCACCATCACCACCTCTTCCACACTTCGCTTGGATCGGCCAGTGTAGGGCTTGGCAAGGGGCAGATCACCAAAGTCGTGGTCACAGTTGTAGCATCCTTCGCCAGCAGGAGTTCTCCCCTTGACCGACTGGGTTCATGAGGCAGCTGAACTCCTGGTGGGTACTGGCTGATGGAGGGGTTGCTGGCCATGCAGTGTCTGTCAGAACAGATAGAAACATGGACATGATGTCATTGTGCTGTGCTGTCTTCAATGTAACAGCAAGACTCTTAGTGTGAAATTTTGACAGCCCTCCCACGTGGAAAGTGTATCACCATTGTATGGTACTACCCATATTTCTCTTTCTTTTGTGCTGGCATACATTTCGTTTCCTATCAAAATGTTGTTGTTTTTTCAAATAAATTCTTCCTGAATTGTTCCCACTTTTACAAAGCCTGAAATGCAAGCTGTGTATGTGGGAACTGAGTTTATAATCTCATCCTGTAGACTTGACTACTATCTAATGTCTAACAGTGTGGCGAAAGGGGGAGCTGAGAGTGGGGATGGATTGGAATGAGGGGTTGGGGAAAAAGGAAGAGGAAGGCAGGAAGTACAGAACTTACCTTGTGACACTTGAATCACAGTTGTGGAATATTATCACTTCTTAGGCAAGTGCATTTGAGCTGCTGTATATATATACTGGCAATTACAATATTCTCTGAATTGAAATAGTTATGTCTGAAATGCGATTCTCCAATTATCTTCTTTTTTTTTTGCATTGATGTTGTCACATGAGCGTCCAGATACTTGCTAAGGATGCTATTCTATTCAGACCCCCCCAAAAAAAAAAAATGAACGAAAAAGGGCAAAAAACGATGCTGTGGTGAGAATGTGCCAGTAGGTTTAGAGCAAATGCCAGGCACAAAAGAGTTCCATACATCTATATACTCAAAATCCCAATCCTTCAATTTCAGGTAACCCTAACAGTACTTTCTATTTTCTTTAAAACGTTATCTGAATTTAACAAAGGAATTTTCACTTCTAGTGGAAACTGGGTCACAGTGTTAGTCCCAAAGAGTGGTAGTGTTAAAAGCCTGAAAAAGTCTTACCCTTGTCCTACAGGTACATATCCAGTGGGACAGCCACAGGTGAAGCCACCATCCCCGCCTGAAGGGGAACATCCAAACAGACAGGGACTGCCCCCGCAGGCGTTCTGGTCTGAACACACACACAACACCACAACCAAAATGCCTACAATTTACACACCTTTTATGATGAATGCCAGCAATGTCAGTGTTTTGTTAGCTATTGTTCTGCTTACTATTCCTCGCAAGCTGTCAACACAGAATTACTAATCTTATGCACATACACTCTCATGTTCAACTGCTAACATCATCAGTGAATGACATATTGCTTTGAATTGTTTCTTCCGCCGTTTTCTTCTTTCTTTCTCTCTCTCTTTCTCTCTCTTTCACAAACACACATTTGACCACTCATGCATTAATACATCTTAGGACCTTAGTATAGTTTATGTGCATCCAACAAGATTTTCTTAAAATGTGAATGCGTGAGACTTAAATACAAATCTATTTTCTGAAGAAAAAAGAAAAAAAAAGCATCCAATAAACTATAGCAACAGCACTCAATGGAAGCCATGTCCTCACACACTCATATCCTCACATGCTCCATTGCTTTCTTTAACCCTGGTCCCTCAGTTCAATGACACAGCAAACTAATGCTTTGCCAGTCATTGCTATATGCTTTAACCCTTTCACCGCCAGGCATTCTTTTTTTGCATAAATCCCCATCGCCAGCCATTTTTCCAAAAAAGCTCTTATTTTATACCAGCATATGTTAAACGCGGATATCTCTGGAACTAACCAACCAATTCTCATGCAATTTTTTGTAAAATGGAGGTGAAACACTGTACTTTTATTATCTTATAACATGTCAGTAATGGTAAGTCAACAACAATTTCAAATTGTTAGTAATTTCAAGTGAAAAAAAAAAGCAAAATAAAAAAAAATGTGATGTTTCTTCTAAACGTAACAAATGAAAAAGAATGCCAACAAACTCTCAACAAGGGAGGCAAAATACTCCACTCACAATTGAAGACAAGAAAGTATGGTATTTCCAACAGAAAAGTGGAAGAAACAGCCACAAATACAACTACTCCAATAGCAGGGAACACACACACACACACACACACACACACACACACACACACACACACACACACACACGCGTCCTTTCACTCTCAACAGTAATTTTTTTTATGAACACAAAGTCATTCATGTGCCTGTTGGTCTTTGAACCCTTGCCATTCAGCTGATCTATATGATCAGCTGTACACCCACTCAAACACGTCTGTGCTGCTCGCCTCTCACGTGTCAGTCAGCCACGCCCCCTTCAACCTCGACCAGCAAGAGTCGGCCCACAGCGTGTGTGTGAAGTTCGTTGCGTAAAGTCTTAGTTCGCTCACTCACATAGAGTTAGTGAATAGTCAGTCAGTGCTGGCTGGCTCAACGCAAAAACACTGGAGCACATGCGGTAGGGAAGTAAGTGGGCGTCTCGTCAGTCTCCCAACTATTTGGCCACGGTCCAACACCTCACGTTGCAATAATTCGGTCAAGCCCTCACTATCGTTGTTTACTCATGACTGTCTGGGTCTTCTTTATCTGTATTAGGAACAACTGACCGTCTATTCAATATTCCCAGCACTTGATGTGTGGTAAATGTATGGTAAGGTCGAGTACGTAAAGTGCTTGGTGGTGACGTCATAGTGAATGGAAAAACCATCGGAATAAAGTCGATAAAACACTGAACTGAATAGTGTTCTGACAAAGCAAATGGCTGTGAGCACAGGCCAGACCATCCCCCAACTATGACGTTTATTGCTGGCTTTTTATCTCATGAGCTAGGATCGTCAGAGTATCGAGAGTTAGGTCACCCTACTTAGTCGCCAAATGGCGCTGTTGGCGCTCAAGCCTGTCGTCGCCAAAAGGCGCCATCGGCGGTGAAAGGGTTAATGTCAGCAATGTCACTTAACTTGTAACGGCAAAGTTATTTTAACAGAGTGTTATAAGTAAATAAAATGTGAGGGTGGTGGTGGCATGAATTGTTCCTTTGGTGACCCTGTATTCATGTGTGCAACTGATCCATGATGTTTTATGTGTACATGTCATGTCATTTGATATGAGCATTTACCTAAATGTCAGTACATGATCACTACATTACTAACTTAGTCTTAAATGAGATAGAAGGAATCATCACCAGTTTGGAATAGTGTTAGCATTGCAAAAAGCATCAAAATAGCAGTGAACATAAGTTGCGCATGTGTGTATGCGACATGAAATCTGAAAATTACACTGAATACGAAGATCTTGGGATGAGCAATGTTTGTCCAAAATTATAGAAGTGTGTCTCATGACATATTGTGTGTATACTGCATATCAAACATCTGTGTATTGAATGTCCACACCTAAGAACTGGAATGCAATTGTCTACTCAAGTAGTGGCTCATTACTTCTTCCTGTAAAGGTGCAGCATGTTTTTAATGGCCTATAATTTTTTTAAGCTTGTAACAAAGGCCATACATCTACCATTCTCCTCATTCCAGTTGTTTGACTTGGGAGTCACTCAGCAAAACTTTCACAACCATGTGACCATATGGAGATAAATAAACCATCAACACTCTTCACATTGTTGATGACTTGGCACAAGGACAGTGATCACGTACATCTGTTTTCTTTGCACACTTTCTGTGTACTCGTATTACCTTACTAGATCCATACATAATTTCTGTAAAACATGCCAATAATCAAACCACAATTATTGTGGATTTAGGCTTAGCTGATCCCCGGCTGATCAGTTTGAATGTATGAGGAACAGATGAGAAACACAGGAGGCACTCAGACAGCCTACATGCCATACATGAGCACCCTGTCGGCTGTGGGAGAGAACTTACCCATGCAGGAGAGTTGATCGAGATCAAAGTTCATCCCATCACCGCACTCACAGTTATAACTGCCTGGAATGTTGACACACACAGCCAGCCCACACACATAGTCCTCTGCACACTCGTTGTCATCTGAAAACATCATTGTTGTCCCGTTTAAAAAAAAACAACATTACTGTTACCTGAAAACACTATGTACTGTCAATCAAAAAAGAAAATCAATGCCATCTCAAACTTCACCATAAGAAACTGAAAACATCATAGTCAACACTGTCATCAGAAAATGTCATCATTATTATCTAAAATATCAACATTATCATCAGAAAACAACTGTCACTTGGAATGGTGTAAACAAAAAAAGGTGCTGAGAAGCCACTGTCTTCTAAAAACATCATCATTGTCATTAAGAAAAGATCACAATCATTTGAAAATATGATCTTTGTCAAATGTAAACATCCTCATTGTCATGTGGCAAACATCATTACTGTTATTGGTAAACATCCTCGATGTGACATGTACCCATCTGTGGCTTGGAGGTGGTAGTTGAGTCCCCTCAGAGGCATGTGTGTGTGATATTGTTCAGCCATGGCTGCTGAATGTTGCTAAGGCCTCAATTGGGAAGATGGAACAACATAATTTGTGTGGCGTCATATACTGTACCATGTCAAAACAATAGCATTAAACGGCAGTTAGCTGCTCTGCCAGGCCGAAGTTTTTGTGTGGCTAATGCAGTGATAAGACAGTCACGTGGTGCCCAACCCACTTCCGCCGTAGGGAGAAGCCAGTGTAAGTCTCCCATACGTCATTCTCTCTCGGCCTGCCGTCAAAGCAAGATAAGTTTTGTGCTCTGTCTCGCCTTCTCTTTGCCGTTGTGTTTAGATAGCCTTGTGTTTGCTTCTTTTCTTATTTGTTGTGGCTTGCGCGCTTCACCCTTTCATTCTTGAACCGGTGGGGCCTTTTGGTTTGGGTTGCTTTATTCATTTGTTTAACCACGCCATCCTCGCCTTGTGCCTTTGTCTTGCCTTGCGACTTGCATTCGGCGCTTTCGATCTTCGAAAGTCGGAACTCCATCCCCGGGTTTTCGCCCTTTTCCCCCAGTTTTGGCTTTTACGGCCCCTTTTTTAAAAACGAATCTCGGTCCCTTCTCCTTCCATGTGGACTCCCGATTCGCCTAACTTTCACGTATCCACTCGGATTCCATTTCTTCGCCGGTCGTTCACCCTTTTTTTTTCGACCGGCCAAAACCGCGTCACTTACGATCGACCTCCCTCGACCTCTCACTGACTTCTCGTTGCATTTATTACAATTTCAGTGCCCTCTCACGACGTTGGTTGAGCCCTTTCTATCCCTCAATCCACCTCTTTGTCTCCCCTTTGCGATCGTGCGTTCCGTGTTTTTTTCCCCACCACCAGTGCCCAACAGGTGAAGGAACCTAACGGCTCGAGGCGCTCCACTCTTCGGCAGTCGCTCTCTACCCCGGAGGGTCTGTGTCGTTTCCACGGACAAACCGCTCACGCACACGATGAGCGTACGTCGGTTGAAGGGAGGGTTCCTTTGCAGGGGACGCCGACCATCTTTCCCCGATTCCCCCTTTTACCCGACCGGCGGATACACGATCGTCGCGATCGAAGTCCAACAGTCAGTCCCAGTCGGATGAACAATCGGCAGTCATTGCCGACTTTTTCTCATTTTGCTTCCTTCCCTAAGCCCAAATCCTCCAAGGGCAAGGCTCCCATGAAAGGACCTTCCCGTTCTAAATTTTCACGTTCCCTGACTGGTTCGCCTGTTCAAACTTCGACCCGTAAGGAACCCTCTCCTCATCTTGCCGTGTCCGGCGATCATCGGCCCCAGGGGACCCTTGCCGATACCCGGACCGGCAACGGGGGGCGACCGCGGACGGAATCACCGCACGTCACCCGATCTATTGAGACTTGTGACGCTAGCACCCCACTAACGCACACAGTCTCAGGACGCTCCCCCCAACCGGGTCCGGGTTCAGCCACGACCCGGACACGGGGAGCGTCAACACTCCGGTGGAGGGAAGTGGCCAGTCTTCGGTGGAACCCCCCCACTGACCACAATCCCGGGTCAGGTACGCAGGCATCGAGTAGCTCGGATCTGCGACCTCACCCCCGAGGGTCGAACCACCCCGATCGATCGTCTCATTCTCCCCTAGGGTACAGGACGTTGGGGAGCCGACTTTTTTCCGCTCCCCTTTTGGGGCCCAACGTCCGCGGTCCCTTTCCTCAGGGGGGAGGATCGACCAGCGGGACCAGGGTAACCCCTCGTCCCTTGAGTTTTACGCGTCGTCTCAGCCATCCCCGTCCGCTACCACACGGCCAGGAGGCTGGGCGATCGTAACACTCCCCACCCCTCTGCCACGCAAGGGGCCGGTGCGGACCCCACCCGGGAGATGCATGGGGCAGTGCTCCCCCGGGGGTGCGCAAGGTTACCCGGGTCCCCGAGGAGACTCTGCCTCTGGGCCTCCACAGCCCTCCTTTCTCCCCGGGGACCGGTGGTTCTATTCCCCCGGGGAAAATCAGTGGCTTAGCTCGGACTCTTCCCCTGACTCCATTCCTTTGGCCTCATGTGGCATCCCGGCCTCCCAGAGCTGGATCGACCTGGGGCCCCATTCCTCTCGGCGCTGTCCGATCGGCATCCCCTAGTTTTCACGCCGATTAACGGAACCCCCGGGGGAGTCGTCCTCGTTTTCACCCTCTTCCCAACGAGTTCCACGACTCCCACAGCACCCCTGACATGGCCTTCCGAAGGGGGACCTGAACTTCCCCTTTCACGATCAGACGGGCCACAATTGGAGGAGGGGTTTTGAGAATTCCTCCCCCAGTCTGGGGACCTTTCCATTTTGGAGAGCTGGCCCCCTTTAATCTTGTTGTTAGGGAATCCCCTCCTCTAACAACATTTTCGCCCTTTCCCGTTTCACTGGGTCACCCCCTACCCAGCGATCACGGTCAAGGATAGCCGCCCCCCAACCATAAACCCTTTGTTGGGCAGATCGGCCTCCCTCGCCAGGGGTACACATGCCGTTCCCCACCGGGGACTGACTTCTTATCAGCCCCCAACGGGGCCCCCCAATGGGAGTATTCCTCAAGGACCCGCGTCGGGCCCCTCATGTCTTTTCTCTCTTTTCTGCCAATCCGGCCACCAGGGAGATTGCCATTTCCCCGGCTGACCTCAGGCCACTCCTAACCGCCCCCCTCCCACATCCACCTCTTTTTCTATCAAAACCCTGACGAGTGGGACAGAATCGCCAGAGCTGGCATTCTGCACACCACCGCGGGGCATGCCTTCATTGACATGTTCCTACAGCGAGCAAGAACTCTGGCCAAATGAGGGAGGCATTGCTCAGCGTCTTCTGCCCGGGCGACACTGGGGCAGGCCCCAGCCTGTTTGATAAACCCCCTTATGCGTTTCTTGTCAACAAGATAGCGCACCACCTTGGGGTTTGCGGCGGACAGCGCAGCCAGGGGGTCACTTTAACTGCCTTCTGGCAGTGAGAGACGCCCTGCTATCACAGGCCCATCTCTCCCCAGCGCTCAAGGCGGCCTTACCCTGCATTCCGGGTCAGGAGCAGTCGCTTTTCGGCGACTATTCCTCTGCGGTCATTTCCCATGCCGTCGAGGAGCGCAAACGGGCCGCTTCTTTTGCGACCACAAACCCTCGTCAGCACCGCCCTTCTAGCCCAAATCTTTCGTCAGGCCCTACCCACAGCCAGACCCCACCCTACCCCAAGCAGCGTCCCTCGAGCCCGCCAAACCCCCTACGCCCAAACCGAAAAACCCCAACAGAATTTTCGGTTCGGCCAACAGGCCCGGCCCCGGAGGTGACTAGCGGACCCCACCTTCCGAGGGGCGGGACATGTCAGTCTTCCAGACACACCTCAGCCCCTCTGCCCCCCGGGCAGGCAGTCTGTCCCGGCACGCCCACCAGTGGCGGCCATGGGTCTCAACCCCTGGGTGTTTCTGTTCTGCAGGATGGGTTCCGTCTTACCCTGGGCACACGAACGCCCTCCCTCCTGTCCTCCCCTCCTCCTTCCACCGGCGACCCACCTCCCCCCAGGGGGAGGCCCTTCGCCTGGAAATCGAGGAGCTTCTCCGCAAGGGCGCCATCACCGAGGTACCACCCCCCAACCCCGGGTTTTAACCCCTCGCCTCTTTGTAGTCCCAAGGCCTCGGGCGGCTGGAGGCCCATCCTCGACCTTCCCCCCTCAACAGATTCCTCAGGACAACCAGATTCAAGATGGAGACCCCGGCCCAGATCAGGGACTCCATCCACCATCTGGACTGGCCACCTCGATAGATCTCAAAGATGCTTACTTCCAGATCCCATCCACCCGTCCCACAAACGATACCTTCGTTTTCGTCTGGCGGGGGCCCGGGTGTTTCAATTCAAGGCCCTCCCATTCGGACTCTCCCTGGCTCCCTTCCTCTTCCGAAGGTAGTCAAGGAGATGGGCCTCCCTTGCCAGACAGGAGGACATTCGCCTCCTTGTCTACCTCGACGACTGGCTCGTCCTGGCCCCCTCTCAGGCCCTAGCCCAATCCCACACCCAAAGCTACTTCAGCTTTGCTCCTCTCTGGGTTCGTCACCAACCCCGCAAAATGCGAGCTCTCGCCCAGTCAGCAATTCACCTTCCTGGGGATGAGCTTTGACACCACCTCCATGGTAGTCTCCCCCGACCCCGGAGAGGTCCGCTCGCCTAGTGGATCTCATTTCCCACCTTCGCCTCCTCCCCTCACTTCGGGAAGGACACTTTCCTCCCTCCTAGGGATGATGGAGTCCCTGTCTCCTCTCATTCCCCTAGGCAGAGTCCAAAGCGACAGCTTCAGAGGGAGTTCCGCCGTCGTTGGTCCCAACCAACGACAGCTGGAACCAGCCCGTCCCCCTAGGGCCTTGGTTCGTTTGGGCCACGGAGGAGTGGCTCAGCCCATCCACCCTGGCCCCCGGAGTTTTTCCCCTCTCCCTCCCATCCCCGGCCCTGGAACTTTTCACAGACCCTCCAACTCGGGCTGGGGGGGCCCTTTTGGAGAGCAGTCACGCCTCGGGGGTTTGGGATCCTCTGACTGCTCGGCTTCCAAAATCAACATCTTGGAACTGGAGGCGGTCAGACTCGCCCTCCCCAGTTCCAGTCCATAGTCGCCCACCGATTTGTTCTCCTTTTCACGGACAACACTTCGGTAGCTTTTTACACAACAAGGGGGGGGGGGGGCACACTCCATCGGCCTCTTTCCCCCCGTACAGAGGCCCTCCTCCGTGGTGTCACACCAGGGGGGCACCTTCGCGCGAGACACATAGCAGGACTCACAACATCCTGGCAGACCTCTCAGCCGATCCAAGTCTGTCCTCCACACGGAATGGACCCTCAGCCCGGGTTACCCTTTCAACCGTGTGGGAAAAATTGGTTCACACCAATGATCGACCTCTTTGCCACACGTTCAACCATCGCTGCCAGTGTATGTGTCCCCCGTCCCGGACCCCCAGGCTTACGCCATCGACGCCCTGTCCCTTCCTTGGTCCGCCTCATAGCTTACGCCTTCCCTCCCTTCCCGATCCTCCACAAGGTGATCAGGAAGGCGAGACTCGAGAGACCCAGGCTCATTCTCATAGCCCCATGGTGGCCCACTCAGTCCTGGTTTTCCCGGGCCTCAAGTCCCTCACTCACGAACCCCCCTCCAGTTGAACACCAGGTGGGAATGCTCAGGCAACCCCGTCGGGCCTCCCTCACGCCAATCCCCAGGTTCTTCCACCTCCACGCCTGGCTTCTGGTCAGCCCGGCTGCGAACATCCAAATCCCCCTCTCGAACGGGCAGGTCCCGTTCCGTCCTCAATACCCTCTCCATCACCGGGGCCTCTCAGGAAATCCGAGACCTAGCCATGTCCTCTTTGCAGAGCTAGCACGGGGTCCCTTTATGACTGCAGATGGAGGAAATGGGTCTCATGGTGCAAAGCCAATTCTGTCCCTCACATTCGCCCCACCAACACCAAATAGGAAATTTCCTGTCCCAACTTAACCTCTCTGCTAGCTCCATCAGGGGCTACAGGTCGGCCATCTGCACGACCATCCTCCAAAAAGGCCTGACCTTCCTTTGAGAATGATTTCCTTCTCAGAGAGAAACTCCAGAGGGGGTTCTCTTCGTGAGGCCCAATCCCCTAGACGTGTTCCCCTTTGGGACCTCTTCACTGTTCTTGACGTCCTCAATAAACCCCCCTTTGAGCCTTTTTTCCTCCATTCCTTTCGACCTTCTGTCCAATGAAGACTACCTTCCTCCTCGCCCTCGCTTCCCCGAGACGGCGAGGCGAGATCCATGCCCTTAGCGGGGACCCCAGAGACATTGCCTTCCACAGAGACGGGTCCGTCTCTCTTAAGTTCCTTCCCGAGTTCCTAGCCAAAACCAGGAACCCGGCAGTCCCTCCCCTTTCCTCATCATCCGCCCGCTGGCGGATACACTAGGGGCGACACCTCTTCGGGGCATAGCCCCTTTGCCCTTCTCGATGTCTAACACACTACTGGAACGCTCGCGCCCCCAGGCGCGTTTCACAAAGACGTCTTCTCATTTCCATCAAACCCCCGTAACACGAAGACATCCCCAGCTGGCACTGTCTCTAGGTGGCCCCCCAAGACGGTCAGAACTGCCATTCCCAGGCATCCGAGGATCTCCCCCCTCTCTTCCCCCCGGGCCCATGAGTCAGAGCGCTGGCCACTTCAGCAGCATTCCAGCACTCTGTTCCCATGCGCCACCTCCTGGGGCAGCCTTCTGGCGTTCGAGAATCCCTTCATAAAATTTTATTTGAGGGACATCCGCATGACCAGGGCTGATGGTTCTAAAGGGAATCCTTTGTGGCGGCTAATGCATCCATATCAGGTAACCCCAGGAACCACTAGGGCACTCGCCCTCCCTTTTTTCTATGAATTCTGCTATTGTCTGACATGGTACAGTATATGACGCCAAAATGGGGAGTTTTGTATTAACTCCACTGTTTTGGCTAGTATACTTACCATGCAGAACTCTAATGCCCGCCCTACCTTCCCCGCTAGCGCCAAGGTTCTGGGTTTACCTTGCGCGCAGGGCCCCGATGAATGACGTATGGGAGACTTTTCACTGGCTTCTCTCCCCACGGCGGAAGTGGGTTTGGGCACCACGTGACTGTCTTATCACTGCATTAGCCACAAAAAAACTTCGCCTGGCAAGGGAGACAACTGCCGTGAATGCTATGTCTGACATGGTAAGTATTACTAGCCAAACAGGGAGTATAATACAAACTCCCCATATTTTTAAACCACTCAAAAGCCGCTCGTTGACAGTACTGCATAAATTTCCTGACCAATACTATACATGTCTGTCTCTGTCATGGGCCCCTTTGAGCTGCGATATGTTATGAAAATAAACAGAAGAGTTTAACCCTGCCATCAGCTTTGGACTAAAATGAAAGTAACAAAATCACCCTCATCCTTACAAATATCAATGAAAAGTCTAAAAAATTTTCTGGCCCTTTATGCCCTGTTCTCACAGTGACCTGTTTTGATTTCTCATCTCCCCCATCCACTCCCATTAGTGTCAAAGGCATTGACATTGGAAAGTTCACAAGGACTGTCATTAAACAGATGAGGGGTGCCCTCTGGTGGGGCAAACACAAGCATACTGGCTTTGTGACTGAGCAAATATGATTGTTTGGGGGGCTCAGTCGGTGGTGTCTTGC
>JAFLJL010015528.1:70917-85439 GCA_018398815.1 Conus ventricosus
TTTGATATTTACAGTGTTCCCATGTCAATAGCAGGTTTGTGATGACATTAAACTGTATTCATTCATTGTCATTGTCTCTCTCTCGAGATCTCTCTCTCAGTTTTGAAAGGCTCTTCAGTTGACACATTCACGCGTATGACTTCTAATCAGAACCAGTGTTAAATTTCTCATCTAGCCTCTAACCTTTACTTTACATCTGAGTACCTCTACCACAGTTCTAAATCTCATGAAATCAAATGTCACATGGTAACTGACAGTCACAACATATATTTGATCAAACTTGAAGCAGTTGCGTCTTAAGATCAGTGGACATCTGTGGGCCATTTCTTAGCTGACAGACCATTATGATTTTAAAATGTATAGTAAATGACCCAATTTGGAGATGATAGTTACGCCAGACAGAAAGAAAAAGGGAGGGGGGAGGAGGTTGTACCTGCATGTGTATCTCTGTGTATTTGTGCATCAGTCAGTTTGCTGAAAGTTTTCAGAAGAGTGTGCTTTTAAAATGAGAGGGCAGTGGTGAACTTCAGATTCTTATATTGAAACTGACACATTAAAAGCATTATAAATTGTCGTGGGTAGATGTAATGGTACCCTCTGGAAGCAAATGCTTACACATGCTAGTACAAGATCTACACAATGAGTAAAATCAGTATGGGGCCTAGCTGGTTGTGTCCACCATAAGTTGGATTGGATCAAGCATTAAAAAAAATGCCAACATTGTGTCTCCCCTGATAGATAGCGACATAACTTATCATTCCTACTTCCCTTTGGACTGCTGGCACTATGAATTTTGCCAGGACAACCTGGGCATGGCTGTGTATGGAGACATGGAATGAGTTGTGTAGGAGTATAGCCAGTAGAAGAGCAGAAAATGAGAGTTTAAAGAAAGACAAGTTAGTAAATCACAATACCGTAGCTCATATTACTGTTTCCATTCCCCACAGCTGCCTTTCACCCAAAGGCGATGCTGTGAATTCAACTGATTTGTCACCTTTACAACATCTACTGCTTGATAGGTTCAGCTGCTTAGGTGTACACACGCATGTACAGCTATGTTGTAAACATGATATTTTGGACCTTGACTGTTGCAGCGGCTTTCCAGAGGCTGTGTCCTATGGGTCCTGGCCTCACCCCTGAGGGGAAAGGTAAATGTCTCGCTGTCTGGGTCCATGTCTGACACAGTGAACGTTCTTGGCTCAAGAGAAAGGTTAATGTCTGGGTCCATTTTTATCAGTCTTCATGTAGTAAAGGGGAAAGGTTAATGTCTGGGTCCATTTGTATCAGTCTTCATGTTGGTAAAGGGGAAAGGTTAATGTCTGGGTCCATTTTTATCAGTTTTCATGTAGTAAAGGGGTAAGGTTAATGTCTGGGTCCATTTTTATCAGTCTTCATGTAGTAAAGGGGTAAGGTTAATGTCTGGGTCCATTTTTATCAGTCTTCATGTAGTAAAGGGGAAAGGTTAATGTCTGGGCCCATTTTTATCAGTCTTCATGTAGTAAAGGGGTAAGGTTAATGTCTGGGTCCATTTGTATCAGTCTTCATGTAGTAAAGGGGTAAGGTTAATGTCTGGGCCCAATTGTATCATTTTATTGTGCTGATCAGGAGGAAAAGTGTCTAGGTCCACTACAGTCAAAGTCTCCTTATTGGCAAGGATTTGTGTTGGAAGGGAGAAGGTAAGTGCTTGATCCTCTTCTGTCACACAGTCTTCATGTAGTAAAGGGTAAGGTAAATGTCTGGGTCCATTTTTATCACAGTCTTCATGTTAGAAAGGGGAAAGGTAAAGGTGTCAGGGTCTGCTTCTACCCACTCTATGTTGATAAAGGAAAGCAAATGGGCTCACTTCTGTAAGGGAAAGCAAGTGGGTTCACTTCTACAACACTGTTTTTTACTTTGGTGAGGGTAAAGGTGTGTGTGTGTGTGTCTGAAATCTAGCTAGGATGGATATCCTTGCACAGTGTACTCATTGATAAGCACTTAGCATAGGAAAAGAGCAAATATGTGCATGTCAAAATACTAAAAAGATACATTTTGAAATGGCCATACATCAAATCAACACAGATTTTATGGAAGGTATTGCTGGATTTTTTTTTTATCTCGGGTGCTTTTTTTTTATATGGAATTGCTTGCAACTGAAACAGTAAAAATCAAGAATTAAAAAAAAAATCATATTGTGTAATCTTTCAAAAGTAAAATGGCATCAGGATTGTGAAGAATGTTGCCATCTGTATAGACATCGATGAGTGCTCCCGAATGCCTGGTGCCTGTGAGAATGGCCGCTGCCTGAACACCATGGGCTCCTACCGCTGTGTGTGTAACACTGGATACAAGACTGATCTCAGCGGCAAACGATGTGTTGGTGAGTGCTGTGGGTGGAACACTACTAGTTATGAGACTAACTTGAGGGTTAAGAGATGGGTTGGGGGATTGTTTATGGTAGATCATGCATGTGTGAGTGTGTCCATGTCCATGGCAAAATTAACTGTGACATTGTGGAAGAAGATGTTATGAATAATGTATTTCGCAGGATTCAGTATACAGATTAATTTTCTGTAGCCCAACTGACTGCAGGTATATGGGGGCTAGTTTGGTGGTAGATGTGTAAAAGACTGTTCCAGTTATAGGTTTAAGGACACATTTTCAAGTGAAAAGTCATGTTCAGTCATGATACACCAACAAGAGAAAAAGCTTGTGGAAATAACATGTCACATTTGCTTCGTTTTTTTTTTTAAACATGGTATATTGATTAACCATGAAGCAGGCATGATACTTACAGGAAATAAGAGTCAGAAATTTAATGTCAAGATCAAAACATGGCGGATAGCATGATGGATATCTGGTCTTGTTCAAGTCTTCATGAAACTAACCAATATTTAGTAATGCTGAACAATTAAGTAGTGGGGGAAAACAAGGGCAGGTTAACAATTCTTCAGTTGTTATAGTAATGACTTGGCAAAGATTTGAACTTGAAATAAATAAAATTATTGTAACCCAGGTTCCTAAACGCACAGACCCAGACCACAAATAACCAAAACTCTGACTGTACGATTATACTCCAATTTGTATTAACAATTTAAATAGACAAAAATCCCAAGCAACAATATTAACCTAAAAACATGGGCTGATTCAATTTTAAGGTGATAAGTGACAAAAGAACTTCAGGTGGTGACAGAGAGAAGAAACGAGTGGGCAACTCAAAAGGGGCACTGCAAAAGAATACAAAACATAAAAATCTGCACGGGACTATGTGCGAAAAACACAAATAATAACAATGGCCAAACCAAAAGCCATCAAAGACCTTCAGCAAACATCTCAACTAGGAAACACGCAATGAGGGACAATGCATCACTAATAAAGTAGTAGTGATCTTATCAAACTCAAATCCACTTGACCCTGGTTATGGTAATGCCAAACACACTTTGATCTGATCCAGTGTTAAACTGAATACAGTGAGTTGCATACCAATATACTGACAGCTATTCGCTATCAATTGGCCACCTGACCATGGCGGCAAATCTGCTTGCATCCTTTATCAGTCATCCAACTGAACCACTAGGCAGCAAGCCAGATCAATCATTCCTCCCACTAGTCCCTGGTTTCCAACAGATGTCCCCATAAAATCAATTTCAATACAACCATAGCCTTTTTGTTTAAAAATTCAGTCTCTAAGTTGACACAAATTTAAAATAATTTTAAGGAATAACAGTAATCCTTGAAAGAAAGTATTTTTCTTTTAAATGAGAAAGCAAAAATAAACATCCTCTGAAATTCAAGGAAAATTCTCCAAACTTAACACATGTACCATGTTTAAAACACAAAGAACCGTATCCCAAAACTTAACACATGTGCAATGATTAAAACACAAAGAACCATGACCAAACTTAGCACTGTACCATGTTAAACACAAGGAACCATGTACCACTTAACACATGTGCCCATGATTAATACACAAAGAACCATGTTCCCAACAAACACATGTGCCATGATAAAACACAAAGAATCATGAGATGTAGACATTTCTCCACCAAAACCATGTGATTGAAAAACCCACTTTTTTTACTGCAAGAACAAAGGAAAATGAGATTTTTTTTAGGACCATGTGTCTAAAACACAATCTCTCAAAATTTTTTCCGAAACAATGTGGTGTGAACCACAATTCTAGAGCAACAGTGAATAATAAATAACCTGAACTCCCCTTCAAATAATACAACCAGGTTTAAACTGAAATAACATGTGGGCCTAAAATTCTAACAACTGAAAATATAACAGCTAAGCAAGTGCAATTCTTATAAGGAAAATCCACCAAAACCAATGCCATCCAGTTGACAGCACAAAAAATATATGGCAATTCTAAAGGAAAAGAATCAATTAGTATTTTTTAAAAGCATATTTTTTAATTTACTTAGAGTAACTAACCTGGATTAGCACCCAAAAGCCACACACCGTTTCCCAACCTGTCTGACTCAACACTGAAATTTGCAGGAAGTGATAGTCGCAGGAAGTGGACAAACGGGCAAAAATAAAGGTGTCTTAATACTAAAACGGCTAAAAAACAAGACTATAGAACAATAATACTAGTGGGAAGCAGTAGATGTCTTTACCTCAAAATATTAAAATCACTAATGAAAATTTTTATTTATTATTTCTTTTAACATACTAAAATTGCCTAAACCTTAGTAACCGTGAATTCGAAGGGTTACATTCACCTCCTAAGGAGAATTGTTTACCCTTGTTAATAACAAGGACAGAGTAAACAATAAAGTTAGGTACTGAAAAAAAAAAAAAAAAATTCCAACGACAAACAGGCAATTTGAACAAAATGGATATAACAATGAAACAACAATGGATGCAGCCCAAAGCTAGTAAGAAATGGATTTCAGAAAACTCACCCCTTTATCTCATCAAAATTTTTCAAACATAACATTGTCTTCTAGTCAAAAAACCAAACAATAAAAAAGAATGAGAACAACTTGTGTCTCATTTAGTAGGTGCTTTGTTATCTTTTACCACAACAATCCACCAGTATTCATCAGCTAATAGCTAGCTTTTTTAATATAGCACATTACTAATTGTCATCTCCATCAGAACCCTTCCTTAACTAGAAAACAGTTTCAATTTTGGTCACATTTTAGCAATCCAAAATCAAGTCACACACATACACACATACAATAACCCAGTTAAAAATCAAAATCAGCTTAACTAATGAAACTGCTAGCATTAGTAATAATAACATGTATCATTCAATCCTGTCTCTCTTACTTCACATAAATCATGACTTAAAGTAACCCTAAGAGGTCTCAAAACACCTCAAAAACCAGACATCTTATCTAGGACATCCTATCCTTATCGGCCTAACAGACGCCGATCGTCTGATCGTAAACCCCTCCTAGGGAGAATTCCTCAAACTCAAAATTTTCCTAGGACATTTCAAATCGACATAGCTCAATATGTATCCAACACTCCAACTCCCAAAATAAACACCAATCAAAAGACCAAAAATCAACACAACACAAGATAACATGAAGGTGCACTGGAAGTCACGATCAACGCAAACACATAATGATCAGGAAATACCCATTTGGGAAAAAGAAAAAGAAAAAACTGGTCACTCCAATGCACAAAACTTTAAACATACAGTGGAGCATGCTAAGAAAAAAAATATCTAAGACGAACGCAGAAGTCAATCCTGGAAAACCTGAAAACATAGAAATGGTACCACTAGCTGTCGTCAGTGTGCACTGAATGCTTCCCACCCCAAGTTAAGTTTTCCACCTAGCCTCCCAGCTTGGTGACTCTGGAACTGGACATGGGTCAAACCCCTGCGTCAGAGTCCCAATTGTGTATGTAGACTGTGCCCACTGATCCCCATCAGAAGAGCTTGACCAGAAAGCTGATGTCTCTTGAGTTTGGAGTTCTCCACAAAAGCCTTGCCACTTCGGCAAAAACCCATGGACATGAGGGCCATGGGTATGTAGGTGTTTCCGCATGTCAAGAGTTGCCACGGAACATTTTGTTGCATTTCCTTGTGGGGACATGGCCCGTTCGGGTACACGTCGGGAGGCTTCGTGGCTTTTTCCTTGCAAACTCTGCTAGTTGTTAGGTCACTAAGATCTAAACCAGGTATGCCACCCGGAGGTAATTTTTTTGCCATTTTTCATCACTCTGTGAAGTCTGCATCTGAGTCCCCTGCCACAGAATCTCATCTGCCTTGCTGTCATCTGCGCCTGAGGCCCCATTGTCACGGGAAATTCACCCCCCAAAGTCTTGATCTGAACCGTTTTTGTCCCATTTTTTGGGGGGGGTCGAATCCAGTCCATAGTCACTCAGTCCTTGTATGCAGATGTACCGATCGGATTCCTTGACTTGGCACCTTTTTCCCTCCTCCTTTTCCCTTTTTAGTTGGGATAGTTTCTTCAGTGCAAATTTTGATTTTGGAAGCAGGCACGGGAATACTGTCCGCATACACAAGTGTGTCTCCAACAACCTCTTTGCGAGTCTGTAAATATTCCTCAACTGCGGCTCAGGTAAAGGTTGCAGAGCTATCATAGGTTGAACTGAAATTTCTTCTGTTTTAAACAACTGCTTCTACTGGCATTTCAACTGGAATTGCTTCAACCTGCACCTTGCAATTCCCACTTCGGAGCCTATACCGACTCCACCTTGTCTGTCCTATCCAAGATTCCCCATCTTGGTCGTCAGAAGCAGGCGTATCCCCACTTTCTGTTGATTCTTGCCCTGGGCAAGAGATCTTTTTCAGGGTCCGAGGCTTTGGCCTCGGTTTCCCGGGTTTGCCCTGAGCTGCAAGTCTCCCACGGAGCTCCCTGTTCTCCGCCTCCCGTGATGCCCAGTCGCTCCTTTACTCAGCAGAGCAGACGCTGGTCTCTACTCAGAGCCCTGACCTCTGGAAAACTCTCTGCCGCTGTTGTCATCCCCAATGATGCCTCAGTTGCTCCAGCCTACTCTGTAGAGCAGCAAACTGGTCTGCACTCTCTGCCGCTGTCCTCTTCCCTCTATCTCAACACCCCCCCCAGTCCCAGTCACATCACCCTCAAGTTGATCAGCCCTGTCTAAAACTAATAAAAATTGCCCAACAAATTTTTCCTATATCTAATAATATCCGGACGGTTTTGCCTTATCTAATAATAATCCCGGACGGTTTTGCCTATATCTAATAATAATCCCGGACGAGTTTTGCCTTATCTAATAATAATCCCGGACGACCCCCACTTTTGTAACCCAGGTTCCTAAACGCACAGACCAGACCACAAATAACCAAAACTCTGATGTACGATTATACTCCAATTTGTTTTTAACAATTAAATAGACAAAATCCAAGCAACAATATTAACCTAAAACATGGGCTGATTCAATTTAAGGTGATAAGTGACCAAAAAAATTCAGGTGGTGACGAGAGAAGAAACGAGTGGGCAACTCAAAAGGGGCACTGCAAAAGAATACAAAACATAAAAATCTGCACGGGACTATGTGCGAAAAACACAAATAATAACAATGGCCAAACCAAAAGCCATCAAAGACTTCGCAAACATCTAACTAGGAAACACGCAATGAGGGACAATGCATCACTAATAAAGTAGTAGTGATCTTATCAACTCAAATCCCCTTGACCCTGGTTATGGTAATGCCAAACCCCACTTTGATCTGATCCAGTGTTTAAAATGAATACAGGAGTTGCCTACCAATTACTGACAGCTATTCGCTATCAATTGGCCACCTGACCATGGCGGCAAATCTGCTTTATCCTTATCAGTCATCCAACTGAACCACTAGGCAGCAAGCCAGATCAATCATTCCTCTCCCACTAGTCCTGGTTTCCACAGATGTCCCCATAAAAAAATTTCATACAACCATAGCCATTTTGATTAAAATCAGTCTCAAGTTGACACTAATAAATAATTTAAGGATAACAGTAACCTTGAAAGCAAATATTTTTCTTTTCAACTGAGAAAGCAAAAAAAAACATCCTTGAATTCAAGGAAAACTTCTCCAAACTTAACACATGTACCATGATTAAAACACAAAGAACCGTGTACCAAACTTAACACATGTGCAATGATTAAAACACAAAGAACCATGTACCAAAAATTAGCACATGTACATGATTAAACACGAGGAAACCATGTACCAACTTAAAACATGTGCCCATGATTAATACAAAGAACCATGTACCAACTTAACAATGTGCCTGATAAAACACAAAGAATCATGAGATGTAGACATTTCCTCCACCAAAACCCTGTGATGTGACAAACACTATTTTCTGCAAGAACAAAGGAAAATGAGATTTATTTAGGACCATGGGGGTCTAAAACACAATCCCTCAAAATTGTTTCCCAAACAATGTGGGTGAACCACATTTAGAGCAACAGTGAATAATAAATAACCTGAAACTCACCTTCAAATAATACAACCAGGTTTAAAATGAAATCAACATGTGGGCCTAAAATCTCAACAACTGAAAATATAACAAACTAAAGCCAAGTGCATTCTTATAAGGAAAATCCCCCAAAAACCCAAAGCCATCCGTTGACAGACAAAAAAATATATGGCAATTCTAAAGGAAAAGAAATCATTAGTATCTTTTAAAGCATACTTTTAATACTTAGAGTAACTAACCTGGATTAGCACCCCAAAACCACAACCGTTTCCCAACCTTTCTGATCAACACATGTAATTGCAGAGTGATCATCAGCAGGAAGTGGCAAACAGGCAAAATTTAAAAGGTGTTTAATACTAAAATCGGGTAAATAACAAAACATATAAACATAATACTATGGGCAGCAGTAGGTCTTACCTCAAAATATTACAATCATAATGAAAATTTTTATTTATTATTTCTTTTACCACTAAAATGCCAAAAACCTTAGTAACCTGTGAATTCTGACAGGTTCTTATCATAAAAAAAAAAAATTGAAGATGAAGAAAATGGGGGTAATATCTTTAAATATGAGAAGCCCCTTCATAGTGCCTGGGGAAACCATCTTATCCCTGTTGAAAGCAATTTATTTATATTGCCTGCCTAGGCCCGGATGGACTCTCAGGGAAGACACCGGCTGATTGGGTCAGATTTGATTTGATGGTGAGATTAACGTCCTATTGGCCCGAGGCCCCTTTAAAGGGCAAGGTTTTTCAGACTTTAGCTGTGTAGGTTGGTGTGCTGTCCTCCGTGCTGGTTTGCTGTCGTTGGTCGTTTACTCCCTGCGGCAGTTACCCTTCCTTCCTTTTCTTCAGTTCCCCTCCAGGACCCTTTTGATATGGATCCACGTGATCCCAAATTTTGGGGCCCGCTAGGGTAAAAACACCCTTCTGGTCGCCCCCCCGCTGTGAAGCCAGAGGCAGGGGCGCGAGTCTCAGAGGTTCACCAAAGTGGGTTTTGGGGATCCCCTTTGTCTCTTCGACAATCTTTACGTCCACACCTCTTTCCTGCACATGGTTAAAACCAGCTGTCTTTTACCGGAGGATAGGAGGGAGTCACATAGGGGCTTCTGGGTTGCATCCTGATTGGGTCAGTGCTCTTGGTGTCAAATAGAGACACACCACAGTCTATAAATTTTATGGTGTTCTCACCACCAAGGGTTCAAAAAGAATCCAACAGCACCCTCAAAGCAGCCAGCGAAGGGTAGTAAATGGAACAAAACACAAGTGTGGAGATGAAAAAAGTTGCTGAAAAAACTAAAAGCATTATTCAAATAATATAAAATATAGGGGACAATCTTTGAGCCTAAGCTGAGGATCCATTCAAGGATGCAAGGGAGATAAAAAAGATATGGAACAGTCTGAGTGGTCAGCTCTGTGTTCAATAAAACCCCAAACATTGTGAGTGGCTAAATTGTACAGAACAACCTTTACTTGGATCTCCTAAGAGATGCAAACTCCCATGATTGACCAAACAATAGAATGCTGAACAATTAAGTAGTGGGGGAAACAAGCGCAGGTTAACAATTCTTCAGTCGTTATAGTGGACTTGGCAAAGATTTGAACTTTAAATAATAAAATGTAAAAAAAAAAATTTTTAGTAATGGTGAGAATTAAGATTACTATTAGTAGTCAGCATCTGAGGTAAAAAAATCAAGATCATAACTGACTTGATAGAAAAGCCTACATGTTTAATCTAAAACCTGATCTTCAGTCCATTCAGTATAGTAATTGTTTTTTGGGGGCAATTTTGAATCACAAAGGAACATCAGAGTTAAAAGGGTAATGGTCAGAATAGAGTCCAATCCAAACTGTGTTGTGTTGCCAGTAAATGCCCCACTTTGTAATGTCTTTTTTTCCCCTGTGCTTGATGATTTCTCCGATGTATGTAGAAGATGTCCTATATGAGACTCAAATTCCTTGCCTTTTGTCTCGGTGAGAAGACAAGAGATGATCCTGTTAGGTAGGAACTCACAATAGAGGTGAATTAAATGCTAAGTACAGGGAATCGAAGGCTTTTTTTTTTCACAGGACGTTTAAGGAAAAACACAGTGACTATCGGCTTGTTACCTGCATAAGAAGACAATCGTAACTTTTAATACAGTAACTCCATAGACAGGATTGAAATATGTCCAACTGTATTTGGATTATGTTGTGGCTAGAGAAACACTTTAACTCAAGACTGAAACAGTACTTGTTCCATATGCTGTATGGTAAATGAAGTATCAACTGTAGTTGTTGCTGATTGATTTCATTTAGTATTTGATATATATGAAGTTGATGGTGTGTGAGGATGCTGCCACTGAACAATAATTGGCTGTATTGAACATATCTTGGCTGTATGTGAATGGGGGTGGGGGAGGACATGATGCGATGACGAACTCCAAAGGGTGTCATGATGTTCTGATACACATCTGAATGGGAAGAATGCAATGGTGTGGTGTATTTCTGATGCTGTCATATTTCAGATGTGGACGAGTGTCAGCAGCGTCCCAAGGTGTGCGAGTTCACCTGTTCCAACACCTTGGGCAGCTTTGTGTGTGGCTGTCCACCTGGCTATGTTCTCAACATGGACCAGACCACCTGTAGAGGTCTGTCTGCTTTGTGCACTCCCTTTACATGATGTCCTTGTAGTGAGGTCAGGGAGAAGTTTGCCATCTTTATCATAACTTTTGTTGGCAGAAATCTTTCTATAGGGTGTTAAGCTCCAATATCTTCAAAAATAAGAACACGCACACACACACACACTCTCTCTCTCTCTTTCTCTCTCTTTCTTACACACACACGCTCTTTCTCTCTCTCTTTCTCTCTCTCTTACGCTCACACACACACACACACAATCTTAGATATGTTTTCAGATGGAGAGAGGATATTTTTTCATTTTAAAAATGTTCTGATCACTGTTCAAAGTCTAATGTTACTATCTTTTTTACATTCAACCACAATGTGACGTTGCAGTGAGTGAACTTAACAAAATGCCTTCTTTCCAAACTTGACTGAAGCTGTTACATACACTGTGTACAGATCTGGATGAATGTACAATGATGCGCCACAACTGTCAGTACACCTGTGTGAACACACCTGGTAGTTTTGAGTGTGAGTGTTCACCTGGCTTCAGGAAAGGACCCCGAGGACAGTGCACAGGTATGAAACGAGGTGCCCGCGAGGCATGATTTGAGTCACATACCACACAATTCCTGGACAGGCATTGATTGACATGGCAGCTAGCTGAGCAACTGATAACAACGCTGACTTACCAAAATGCTGACAAACTGGACAGACAATAGCCAATGATAGCAGCACTGTTGGCAAACTGGACAGACAATAGCCAATGATAACGGCACTGTTGGCGAACTGGACAGACAATAGCCAATGATAACGGCACTGTCATACCAAAGTGTAGGCAAACTGGACAGAAAAAACCCAATGATAACAGCACTGACGTACCACAGTGTGGGCAAACTGGATGGACAATAGCCAACAGCAGACCTGACAAATGGGTGATGACATATAACTGCATTCTGTACAGGCAATATGGCTGCCATCATGTTGAGATCATAACAAACAGCCGTATATCAGGTCAAATCCTCCTCTGTTTGGAAGAATCCTGCCTCTGGAAACTCATTCCCTGCCACCACAATGCCCTCTTTCCCAACTCCCACATCACACTTCCAAAAATTATTTTTAGCTGGAAAAATGTAATTGCTGAGGAAGGGGTGTATCGCAGATGTCCATATCAATGATGTCTAGGGTGCACCAGATTGCACAGATTTTAGCCACTAACACAATGCACATGCACTTTTCATCTAATATAACGAGTTCCTCTCATTTGTAGGTCATTTTCAGGTTGGATGAACAAGCCTATGACATAATGATAAATGAAATGCACACAGGACCCGAAATCTGTTTGTGAGGGATCATGCATGAGGTGGCAATTTCCAGAGCGTTCAGCTTGGAGCAGGAAACAAATCAGGCAATACTTCATGATGCAACAAGGAAATGTTGGATGAAACTTGATGATGATCATTGAGCAGCTTCTTATCAGTTGCAGACTTCATTCATTGAATAGTGAGTTCTTAGTGACCAACCTACTATCAGAGCAGTGTGTTATGTGTATTCATATGAAGAGTACACCATCTGAATTATCCTCAGCACTTCAATAATAATTCAGTGAATTTCTTTGAACACAAACTTGTCTTTGACCACAAATGTTTTGCAGCCAGCCATGCTTCATTGAAAATTCTGACAACAATTTTGTTTTAAAACCTTAAATTATTTTGTGTTTTTTAAACCTTGAATTGCTCCGTTGTGGATGTGACATGATCAACATCATTGTTTGAGTTCTCGTTGAAGGTGTATTGGCCATTGAAAATCCAGTCAAAGACACTGTTTTTATGATAGGCAGCAAACATTTAACAGTGGCACTCACAATGAGGCGCACAGACAGAGGAAGGCACTGATCACATCCCAAACAGACTCTGTGCTCTAAAAGTTGCAGTTGTGGTAAACAAAGTGCAACATGATACGAAGGTGATTCTGTGACAGCCACCAGGGTTTGTTGTGCAAGGTCATTTTAACATGAACCTGCTGCAGGCCAGAGTCAGATATTGTAAAAAGGGATTAAATCGGAATTAATTTCTAAAAGATATCAAGGATGAAAGTGATTACCAGATGTTAGCTAAGTTGGTTTACCAAATGAAAAAAAAAAGTGATTAAAAAAGAACACTTTTGGATGGTCCAGAGAGAAGACTTTGCTTTGAATGAAGTAGTCATTCCTGAGAATGCTGAAAAGACAAATGCTTGGTCTGAAATGTTCATTGTCATCATTCGTATGAAGGTTTGTAGCAAGCAGGTTAAAATTCACAACTTTCTTTGGAAAATTTTTTATGTTTGGCCATAAGTGCAAGTTTAATATCAGCAGATTTAAATCGGTCATTAAAAGGATTGATATACGCATAATGGTGATGACTGTCCCAGACATTAACGAGGAGTTTTGATGATGGTGTTGATGAACATGATGCTCGCTACAGATATCAACGAGTGTGTGGAGACCCCAGATCTGTGTGGGCCAGTGGGGACCTGTCACAACACTCAAGGCAGCTATGAGTGCGTGTGTCCTCGAGGATACAAGAGAGACAAGACAGGAACCAGATGTATTGGTAGGTGTCTTTTGTCTACACACACACACACACACACACACATGCATGCACACAGCATGCACAGACATGTGTGCATATTGATTTATTTCATTTTCTGTTGGCAAAAACGATTAAAACAAAGTAAACTTGTAATTTGTCATCAGGTGTTCTCAGAATTTATGGTAATTCACACACTTCATTTTCTTTACAACTAGCTGTTTTATGAAATCAAGTTACATTACTATTTGCCTTCTCGGAAATTCTCCATGTCTTGAAATTGGTCACGTTATTGAAATCCTGAATCATTTTTGTGGTGTGTGTGTGTGTGTGTGTGTGTGTGTGTTGCAGACCAGGATGAATGTGAAGATGGGAAATGTGAAGGGGAGTGTGAGAACACGCTTGGCAGCTACACATGTATCTGTCTACCTGGATTCACTGAACACTTTGGCCAGTGTATGGGTGAGTGAGTTTGTTTGAATTCCTCAGCTGCATACTGTGTGAGGGAGGCTGTGAATACCTGCGTATATACACTTTCTCAAGCAAACAACAGGTCACTCACTGTATTCATTTGATGGAGTGAAAAAAAAAACACAATTAGCCATTCCAAGGATTTAACACAATTTCAGAAGAACAGAGGAGCTTACTATTCCTGAAGACAGACCCCACATTATACTTACTTGAGAACAACAGGTTGATGTAGGGTCCAGCTGGTATTAACACTGACAGAGCTCAAGGTCTAAGCCAAGTAATGTTAAGTTGGTCCTCACAAAATGTTCTGTGTTGGCAACTGAGTTCATTTGTATCTAACAGAATTCTTCATTGACATCTTCATCAGTCTCTTGGTTAGTGTCTTGTTGCAACATCACATTATATGTTCAGAATATTAATAATGTGAGTGACTGTTCATTAAGTCTGTCTTGTTCACAAATACTTTAGTCAGTCTTTTGGTAA
>JAFLJL010015531.1:0-29640 GCA_018398815.1 Conus ventricosus
CGGACGTTTGCAAAATTATGCTTGAATGTGAGCAGGAGTGTCTTTATGAGGAAAGCTCTGCTAACAGTTGATAGGTTTGGAAGAAAATCAGGTTTGATATTAAACACAGAAAAAACAAGTGCAATATGGCTTGGCAGTAGGAACAAATCGACGAATTGCTACATGCAACATATACGTGTTCAGTGAATCTACACAGATTCAAAAATTTGGTATCTTATTTACCAATGATCTTGCTGATTGTTTACATAAATAGACATGCAGGCCTAAGAATTCTGAAATAAAATGCTATATAGGTATTGATAAAGAGACAGATTACTCCAACTAGCAAGGGGGCTGTTTTAAAGTCTATAATGCTTGTCCAACTAATTCATCTCAGATATCACTTCCAATCCACCCGGTGATGTGATTATGCCTATTCAAAACTCAGTATTTCGCTTGTTTGAATAGAAAACGGGTCGAATAAATAGAAAAAACTGTGGATATAAACTAATGAATGGAGGACTATGGTTGTGCCAAGAATAAAGGAATTACATATTTGCATAAAACTTGCATGGATTATAAAAATAAGAATATCGACTCACAAATTTGGAAAAGTATTACTTGGCAATTGTCCAAGAATAATCATCTGGAAGAAAATGGTTGTAGTCTTCCTCTAGGCCAATTACACAGGAAATAAATTTGTGCTGATGTCTTTTGAGGCATATAAAGAAATTCGGCCAAAAGAATATATCTTGCATTACCAAAGAAATTGCTTCCGAAAATATATTTTATAAAGAATCATTAGGATAAACAAAAAAGAAATTCAAAGTCTGTTGGCGAAAAGTATATTACAAAATGGCCATATTAATGAAAGAAGATAGCAGGCTTTTTGGCATATAGAGAGTTCAATATTATATTATGGATTTTGCATTACTTTAATTTCGTACCTGGATTATTTAAGGGAGGTAAACGCATAGAATCGGAAAACAACAGTGTAGCAATTGTATAAAGGGAGAAAGGACAGGGGTATGAATATTACGATCACATGGTTGTCGTGGCAACAGTGTTAGTGGCCATGATGATGGTGATAATAATGGTAATGATGGCAATATCAATAATAATACTGGTATTGATAATAATGATAATAATATTAGCAACAATAGAAACGGTAAGATAATAACAGTAGTAATAATTAAAGTAACAGTATGAAAATATAATTAAATGATATAAATAATAGTAATGATAATAATAGTACTAATACTGATACTACTACTAATAAAGAGAACTTTCAAAAGTAGCATATACCTATCCATCACGGAAATATCAGGTCACTGTATCCCCCACCTACACACGCATACTACCATACCTCCTACTATTTACCCCATACAGAGGTTACAGCTATTTTCTTTTGACCTCTCACTACACTCTCTATTTGCTACATTATCTATTGTTTACTCAGATACTTATCCACCCCTTTTCTTCATCTGGTTTTCTTCTAATTTCATATACTATCTCCTCTACAAGTTTCTTTTCCGTCTTCCCCCTCTCCTGTGCATGTATGTGTGTGTAGGTGTAGCTGTACGTATCCGAGAAAAACACCAACAACAACAACAACAACAACAACAACAAACACACACACAACACAACACAACTCAATACAACAGCAAGAAAATTCTTCTTTTTTTCAATATCAATGCTAGACCTTTACTCACTAATAATTTTATTCCTTTCAGCCACTATTACTGTTACTAATATTACTACGCTTATCATTGATTCTGTCATTACTATCATTATTCCTGTCTACTGATTGGTCAGACGTATACATATGGAGGACGAAACTGCGTGCGCGCCAGTTGATGCCAAAACGCGAGCCAGACGGACTATCTTGCACGAAAAATTTCCTTACAGCTTCACAATTCCTCTCAGGACAGTAACAAACCTCATAATCACAGCAAAATCATTAGATTCTAACATCTAAGAATTATTGTTCCAAAGTTAATTATATTAGACTGGTCGGCTTTCCGATCGGCTCCAGTAGTATTGATTGTTTGTGCTTGGCTCTTTCAGAAGCTGAACTTTTGAGCACACGTCGGCGGCTCTTTCAGTAGCCATGTCAGAGGGTCTTTCAGAACCCATGGACAGCAGCGAGCCCACCACAGTCCCAGAATCAGTTAGAAGCCTGATTCAAGAACTAGATGTGAGCTGGAACAAAACATTGAAACTTAGCGGGATTACTTAAGAGGAAACTTCAAGACAAGATGAGACTGCACCACCACGCCAAATTTGCCTGAGTTTCTGTTGACGATTCAGAGTCAGAACAGGAACACAAAAGTGATGTTTTAGAGCTGAGAGAAGATGGGGAACTGGAAGATTTGGAGGAAAAAGAGGCACGGGTGCTGCAGAAGATCCGGAGAGACCATGCAGAGGGGATAATTGTGGTACCCAACTGGCCGACACAACTGCGGTTCGCTGTTCTTCAACATCTTCTCTGCTGCCCCCGAGTAAAACTCAGGTGCGGACGCCGACTCCTTCACCTACCTAACGCCTTCAGAGTAATTCATCCTCTCATTCAGAAACGTCAGCTATACCAACTTGTCTGCAAGATCTCGGCAAAATGTCTTAACTTCTGGTTCATCAAAAGATTCGGTTGCTCTACTCATGGATTCATGGAGCCCTGGCACCCATAAGTCCTACAACACCTACATTAAAAAATGGCAGAAATTTGTAAGTGTAAATAAAATACTACTTTTACTCATGTACATGTGTAAACTTTGTTGGCCAAACTGTATGCTGCAGGCGCTAGGTATAGTACAGTTACTAGCTAGGAGCGCTGTTTCAGCAACCTTTGTCCTGATAACGCAGAAACAAAGGTCAACACCCTGTAGTCTGTAAAATTGTCAAAGGTGTGTTGAACAATAGACCATCACTCCTGAACAATAGACCATCACTCCCAAAGTACTGCGATACATGGGATGTAGACACAGTCATTGAAATGTTTGCACAATGGCCAGATGCAGAACAACTCATCCCTCTGAAACTCACGCTTTAGAACACGTGTGTTAGTTGCTTTATTGTCTGGTCAGAGAGGACAGACTGTCCATAGTCTTACTGTTGATGATGTAAAAATCCATGAGTCTAAAAGTGTACTTGTATTTTGCTCTCTTTAAAACCAAACCAAGCAGGGGCTCACTTAAAGCCTTAGTCATACCTTGTTTCGAAAGCAAGAGATTGTTCTGGTTCACTACCTTCGACAGTTTAAAAAAAAAGGCTGCCCACCTACGAATGGGTAAAGCACTATTTATCAGTTGCATTAAGCCTTTCGCACCTTGAAAACATACACCATTTCTCGCTGGATGAAAGATGTGCTGCTTGTGGCAGGAATAGACATAACGAAGTACTCAGCTCACAGCACTCGGGCTGCTGGTACTTCGACAGCTTTGAGCAGAGGTGAGCCAACAGACAGCATCCTTTAAGCAGGAGGATGGTCAAACAGGAACACTTTTCCCAGATTTCTATCATTCAACAGAATGATCAAAGTGGTGGTTGTACGAAGACTAAAAGTTTTTCCCAGTTTGTACTGGACACATTTGTAGACAAAGGGAAGTAATCTCACATTACGATCTGACTGCTTTTCAGAGCTTGACGTGTTATGGAATAACGTGTGATTCCCGACGCTAAATTCTCTATAAGTCTGACCATTCAGCAGACGAGGAATAATTTGAAAATTAAACAAGACTTGCCGAAGTTGAAATTTAATGGAGATCATTTCGAGGATGCTGTTGGGTAGAGGTATACATGTGCCCACCCATAAGCGACTCGAGATACTTCCATTGAGCCCTCCCATCTGAGTATGTTCTCTGGATCAGACGTATCTGATGTCAGGGGCGCGCGCACGGTTTTGTCCAACAAATGTATACCTCTACCCAACAGCATCCTCAAAATAATATCCATTCTTCTTCTTCTTCTTCCAATTATAGAGCCGGGCCGTTTTGGCATAGTAGGCTCTGCGTTGTGACGTTGTCGCTTTGCGGTGTCCCAGGTTTGGGTTTGGTTTAAAACGAATGATTTTAAAACATGTACATGGGTTGATGGGAGGGTTCAGGGGGAGACTGGGGGTGGCTGAGGTGTGGGGACTGGCTCAGGCGGCGCCTGAGCCTCTATGAGGGGTGCTGACGTGGTGGTGGTTGGTAGCTGGTTCCATCCCTGATAATGTGGGAAGAAAGGGTGGTACAGTATGGATGGGTAACCCATCTTGGTGAATTTTCTGTGGCCTCAGTCCGTTTGTCTGAAGGGCGGTAGAATGAGTGGGTTTGAGGTTTACCCAGCCGTTGTGGATACGGTAGAGCATCATAGTCTGTTGTGGTGCCGGCACTCTTAAAGGCGTCCCACTTGAGGTGCTCAAGCAGTGTGTCACGGCGCCTGGTGTCCTGTCGTGGAAGTTTTTGCAGGCGTATCTCGCTGCTCTGCTCTGGACTTCTCTGGATTTGGGGGTCTTGCTGTAGGTGGGGACCCCATATGGTGAAGCTGTATTCCAGTGTAGGTCTGCCCATGGTGGTGTACGTGGCCGCTTTGATTCTTGGGTGCAGTCCTGAAGTTTCTTTGAGAAAGCCCACTGTTTTTGTTTCTTTGGTGGGCCCTTGTTTCCACATGTCAGGTCCCGGATAGATCACCCCCCATGGTCACGCGTAGGTACTTTCTGGAGCTCACCGTGTCCAGTGTTTGTACGTGGAGGGTACGTGTGTCTGTATAACTAGCTTGCTTCTGCTTGGAGAGACTCAGATGGTGTTGCACTTGCTTGCGTTGAAGTCATTTGCCAAGTGTTTCCCACTCTTCCAAGTGAGTAAGGTCGGCTTGTAGCAAGGCGTTGGGCTGGCAGCTGCAGATCTTCCTGTAGAGGAGGCTGTCACCTGCAAACAACCGGTGTGTGAAGATTGACTACATCCGGCAGGTCGTGATGTATGCTAGAAAAAGCAGGGTCCTAGTTCGGTGCCTTGAGGGACTTCGGATGTACTGCCGCAGGGGCGAGTGTGTACCTTCGAGGGCCACTTGCTGGCTTCTGCCAGTGAGGAACGCCTGGATCCAGCCGAGTGTGTCGTTCCTCACTCTATAGTAGTGCAGTTTGCTCAGTAGTCGATGATGCGGTACCTTATCGAAGGCCTTGGAAAAATCGAGCAACACTACATCCACCTGATTCCCGCCGGCTAGGTTGCTGGCGATGTCGTGGATGGTTGAAATTAGCTGTGTCTCACATGACCTTTGTTTTTTGAAGCCATACTGCGCGTCGCTTAGTATCTGGTGTTGGTCAAAGTGGGTCATGACGCTGCTGTGCAGAATATGTTCCAGGACCTTGCACGTGATGGACAGGAGGGAAACTGGTCTGTAGTTCTCTGGTAGCTGGCGGTCACCCTTCTTGAAGATGGGTACTCTGTAGGCCTGCTTCCAGTCCGCCGTACCTGGTTGGTATCCAAGGACAACTGAAACATAGTCATCAGGGTTTAGTGCAGTCTCCTCTGCTGCTGTCTTCAGGATGAAGGCTGAGACTGCATCCGGATCTGTTGCCTTGTCAGGGCGGAGATTTTGAAGAAGTTTACGGACTCCTGGCATGCTGACTGTGATTGGTGGTACATCTGGGTACGGGCTTGGTCCTTTGGATGGAATGGTGGTGGTGTCTTCCTCTGTGAAGACGGACTTGAATTGATCGTTGAAGATCTCTGCTTTGGCTAGGCTGTCACTCTTCAAGTACCTGTCTTTGTTCTTTAGGGAAGAGACGCCCTCCGTGTCCTGACACTTGCTTTTAACGTATGCCCAAAACTTCAACCATTAAACTTCAACTTCCAGGTAAGTCCTGAGTAATAATTTTTAAATTATCCAGTCGCACTGTTTGCTTTCTATTCTTTGACCATTTATATTCCTTTCCACCAACTATTGATATTACTAAGATTATGCCTGCCATTATTACTGTCTTTAGTATCATCATCATATTATTATTATTGATACATGAGAGCCACAACCATGAATCTCAAAATCTAAAAAAAAACCCAAAAAACATAATACGGAAAGTTCACATCAAAAGGCTTATACTAAAAAAAAATTCAGTTTGATACCAATGATGGTTCCGCAGTAATTAAAGGAAACTGGTTGTTACACTACATGGGGATATGCAATGCCTGCATGCCACAACCCTGTACCGTAAGACAGGCAAGAGAGACAGGGGGTGAAACATAAGTAACAACAGATCACTCTTCCTTTGGTTGAGTGTGGTCTGAAGATAAACAGGCATTTGGTTGAATGCAGGCCACGGGGCAGTAGTATGAGGTTACACTATCCTGTCCTGGGCTGAGACTACCAAGGAGCGGCTCTAGTGGAGTGAACAATCCATCAGATGTCAGCTACACTTTGCTCTGGCTGGAGGCTGTGGGAATGGGCATTTTGTAGAAACAACCGGGTACTTCCCTTGTCCATGTGGTGCAAGCTAGCGGAACGTATCCATTATCTCTTTCATTTTATGATTTCATTACAAATGACGTGTTGTGTTTATGTTACTGATGATGCTCACAATACTATCGTTGGAATGAAATGCAACAAAAACTGTTTTCATTGCAAAGATGCTGCAATAGCTGTTTTCATTGTAAAGAATTTTCTTGGTCAAAAACCTACTTGGAATGGCTTATGGAACAAGATATTCGGGTCTTGTGCGTGCGTGCGTGCGTGCGTGTGTGTGTGTGTGTGTGTGTGTGTGTGTGTGTGTGTGTGTGTGTGTGTGTGTGTGTGTGTGTGTGCGCGCGAGTGCGCGTGCATGAAGGAGCCCGGGGGAACGCATCGTGTGCGTGTGCAAACGCGTCATGTAGGCGTGCATGCATGCTTGTGTGTGTGTCTGTGTTCTTTATGTGTAAATGCGCGCATGAAACCCATGTAAATGCGCGCCCCCGCGTGGTGGTGAGATCGTGTGTCCGCGCGCGCACACGCGCATGTGTGTGAGTGTGGTGTGTGTGTGTGTGTTTTGTGTGTGTGTGTGTGTTGGGGTGTGTGTGTGGTGTGTGTGTTTGTGTGTGTGTGTGTGTGTGCATGCATTGTGTGCATGTGTGTATTATGTATATGCGTGCGAGCGCATGAGTGTGTGTTTGCGTACATATGAATGCGTACGCGCTTTCTGTGTGTGCATGTGCATATGTGTGTGTGTGTGTGTGTGTGTGTGTGTGTGTGTGTGGTGTGTGTGTGTGTGTGTGTGTGTGGGGTGTGTGTGTGTGTGTGTGTGCGCACGCGCGCGCGCGCGTGTACCTGCATATTTACGTTATGTGTACACATCTGAGCATAAAAAAATTAAAGTGGCGCCGTACGTGCGTGTATCGTGCATGGTGAATATGCATAGGCTCAAAGATTGTCCGCTATATTTTATATTGTTTGAATAATGCTTTTGTTTTTCAGCAAATTTTTTCCTCTCCACACTTGTGTTTTGTTCCATTTACACCCTTCACTGGTGCTTTGAGGGTGCTGTTGGATTTTTTTTTGGAACCTTGGTGGTGAGAACACCACAGAATTATGGATGTGGTGTGTCTCATTTGACACCAAGAGCACTGACACAATCAGCCGTGTCTCCGATGAGTCCGATCCAGCGGACGAAAGGCCTAGGAGCAGGAAATACAAATAAATGTGCTTTCAGGATGGATTACGATAATTCCTCAGGCAGCTAGTAAAGGGCTTCTATATTTATAATTATTCACCCCTTTTCTTCATCTTCAAAAACATTTTTAATTTTTTTTTTAAAAGTTAAAATCTTTGCCAAGTCATTATTTAAACGACTGAAGAATTGTTAACCTGCACTTGTTTTCCCCCTACTTAATTGTTCAGCATTATATATATATATATATATATATTATATATATATTATATTATTATATATATATATATATTTTATATATTAATGTAGTTAAAATCCCCAAAATGATTTGTTTAGTGCTCGCCCCCTTGGGGAGCAACTTTTGTTAAATAGGTTTTTTAAAACAGAATCTAAAAATTTGTTTCGAGCGCGTTGCGCTGTCATCAGGATGGTTTTGGACCCACACGCTATATATAACTTCGGCGGTTGGCAAACCAAAAAACCATCTGATGACAGCGCAACGCGCTTGAAACAAATTTGTAGTTCTGTTTTAAAAACCTATTTTAACAATTTTTATATATATATTATATATATATATATTTATATTTTAAAATTATATATATATATTATATATTATATTATATATATATAATATATTATATTATATATTTATATATATTATATTTGCAACGTTTCTTGTGTGCATTACCAAACGTTCTGTACTTTTGTGCGTTTATGCGCGGAAATGGGAGAGAGAAGAAGAAAAAGAAGGGGAGAGAGAGAGAGAGAGGGGAGAGAGAGAGTTGAGAGAGAGAGAGAAGAGGGGAAGAGGAGGAGAGAGAGGAGAGAGAGAGAGAGAGAGACTTGACACCTGACGCGCGTTAAACGCCGCGCCATTTATTGTGGGGCCAAAGGTCCATTCACAAAGAGTTTGCAGCGTCAGTTTAAATTCTATAGAACAAAAAATGAACCCTCTACAAACGCAAGACAAAGTATAACAATAATGTTTCTATTAAATTTAGTGTCAAACATATCATTTAATCATAGAATATGTTCATTCCGATTTATACTAATATGTCGACATATATAATTCTATGTATAAAATTGTGTTCTTTCGTCTTATATCCTGTTTCTTTTAATCTATCTTCCACATTTATTTACTCCTATCGTTAATCATAACTATCATTCACACATATTCAAACCTCTGCTTGAATGTCTTGTTGTTATTAAAACATTTCCATCGAAATCGTCTCAGTTTATATCTCAACCATGCTTCTACTGTCCTCAGCTTTCATCCCTGTTCTTTATGTTATACTGCGTAGCCCTAGTTATCAGATTTTACATTCAATTCATACACAAATCCTGAATTCAAATCATGCACATATATATATTCAATCATGCCCACATCTATATTCGAATATACGCGCATATAAATACTCGGCAGGTGGACATTACTGGAAGAAGAAGACGAAGAAGAAGGTCATGCAAACATTACTCCACACTACATAACCAATCTTCGCAATCTAATTATTGATAATATAGCATCTTCTTCATAGCATGATTATATCATCGTGTTACGTACTGCATTTATATTTCTTATAGAATCCTGTCTGTCCTACACTGTACATTCCTTTTCTCTGCGCATGCGCCTCTTATTTTAATGCCGCCCCTGTTGACCTGTGTGACCCCATGTCATAGTTCAGCGTCGTTTGCAATTTCCAGTTGCAAGATGGCGTGTTTCCTTGCTAAAGTATTCGTTCTCATTTATATATTTACAACTTGTAATTCGTGCGTGTTCGTGGTTCTCTGGATATATTTATATAAATGATTTGAATTGGATTTCTCCGTCTTCTTGAAACAGGTTGGTACTTTTTATTTTTTTATTTTTCCGTTTGCTCGTGTAATGTTGGTTAACATGTGTTGTTTCTTTTCCACTTAGAGAGAGAGAGAGAGAGAGAGAGAGAGAAGAGAGAGAGAGAGAGAGAGAGAGAGAGAGAAGAGAGAGAGAGAGAGAGAGAGAGAGAGAGAGAAGAGGTGTGTGTGTGTGTGTTTACGGATGGAATGGTCGTGTCTACGGTGTCTGAATGACTCTCACACAGAAATGATGGATGCATGCACGACTTTCCAATTCACACACACACACACACACCCCACACACACACACACACACACACACACACACACACACACACACACACTACACACACACACACACAACACACACACACACACACACACACACACACACACACACACACACACACACACACACACACACACACCACACTCACCCGAACTTTGGGAAAAAGGACAGACTTGGAAAAACAGGTGGGGAAGTCTTGATTGCCATTAGGAAGAACTTAGCCAGTGAGTTTTTATATCAAGGCAAAAATAGTGAAAGTTTATTTTGTAGGATTAATTTTAAGAATAAGAGACTTGTCATTGTTGGATCAGTTTACATAGCTCCAGACTCAGATGAAAGTGTATGTTCGTCTATTTGCAGAGACATTTCTGACATTGTTTTGGCCAATAGGAAGGCAATATTATGGTTTGGGTGGAGACTTTAACTTACCAGATATTGATTGGCGTGAAGATGCCATACTTGGTAATCAATACAGTAAAAATATTAATTCTCAGTTTTTTGATACCACCAAAGACCTTGGATTAGTGCAGTCAGTTGAAATACCAACTCGTGGTAAGGCATTTCTGGATTTATTTTTTACCAATTGTCCAGGCGCTTTAGGCAATCAGGAATTAATTGCAGGCCTGGGTGATCATGACATAATTCTCTTAGAGAGCAACTTTCAACCCTTTCGAAGAAAACCCCCTAAACGTACTATCAAACTCTGGAACCAAGCAGACTTACCAAAATTGCGCAGGGATACACATGATTTCAGTCGTCTTTTTTTTTTTAGGTCTCATAGTGTTAAAGATAATGTCAATGACCTTTGGAAGTGTATAAAAACTAACTTGGTATTTATTATGGATGACAACATACCTACTAAAATAACTTCAAGCAAGAACCACCAGCCATGGATTACTACAAACACTAAACGTTTGTTGAGAAGGAAACATCGTTTCTTTAAGAAATTGAAACTACACCCTAATTCAGAAAGATTACTGGTTAGGTATAAACATATTAGGAGAATGTGTCAGAGAGAATGCAGGCTTGCTCACTCCAATTATGTTAATTCGATGATTTCAGAAGGTGATCATCAAAACAAGAAATTATGGTCATACATAAGGAGTAAGAGACAGGACAACATTGTGATTCCAGACCTGAGAAACAATCAGAATAACCTAATACAGGACCCTGAAGGGAAAGCAAATTTACTAAACAAGCAGTTTTGTTCGGTTTTCTCAAATCCCAAACCTTTAATTAACGTTAGACTAAAGGATGATGATAAAACTCCCTGAAATGCAAAACATCAAAGTAAACAAAGCAGGAGTATTTAAGTTACTGACCAACATCAATGAAAACAAAGCTAAATGGTCATGATGGCGTTCCTGGCAAGCTCTTAAAATTATGTGCCAATGAATTGAGTGAGGTGTACCAACTACTTTTCCAACCTTCACTGGACCAGGGAGTAAATACCTGATGAGTGACGAGATGCGAGCATTGTTCCCTTATTCAAAAAGGGTGACAAAACAAAAGCAGAGAACTATAGACCTGTATCTCTTACATCCATATCAGCAAAACTACTTGAACACATAAATATAGTAGCATAATGGACCATCTTGATAAATATGACTTCTTAAATAACGCCCAGCATGGTTTAGAACAGCAAAGGAGTTGTGAGACTCAACTTATAACAACTCTCAATGATTTTAATAACTGTCTTAACAACAGACAGCAAATAGATGCAATTTTATTAACCTTTTCTAAAGCCTTTGATAAGGTTGACCATGAGGGCCTGCTGTTAAAATTAGAACACATTGGCATTGGCGGTTCTTTGCAAAAACGGGGTAGATCATTCCTCGTTGGGAGAACGCAGAGAGTTGTTGTGGGAAGGGTCGTCATCCCATTGTAAAAACCATCTTGTCGGGTGTACCACAGGAACTGCTCTGGGCCCTTGTTTTTCTTAATTTATGTAAATGCCATAAGTAAAATCTCTCTCCTTGAACTACTATAAGAGTTTTTGCAGATGACAGCTTAGTATATAGAACAATCAGAAGCAAGAATGATACACGCATTCTACAAGAAGATCTAAACGCTTTACAAGAGTGGGAAAGAACTTGGAAAATGGAATTTCATCCCCAAAAGTGCCAAATGTTGCGTATATGTAACAAACGCTCACCAACTAGATCAGAATATTCTATTCATAAAACTATTCTTAAAGAAACCAATGCTGCAAAATATTTAGGCGTGATTATAGATAGTCGTCTCAAATGGAAAGAACATTACAATTTAGTATGTAAGAAAGAAAATAACATCTTAGCTTTCTTATACAGAATATCAATGACTGTCCCCAAAAGGTTAGAGACGACTGCTACAAAACACAGGTTAGACCAGTACTGGAATATCGTTGCTCAGTCGGGGATCCTTACCATCTAAAGGACATTGATAACCTCGAAAAGATTCAGAAGAGAGCAGCACGATTCGTAACAGGGAACCATATCAGAGAGAAGGGGAATACTAGGAAGAACATGAGGAAATTAGAATGGAAACCCTTAGAAGAGAGAAGAGCTTTATCAAACTTAACATCTTCTTCAAAGGCAGAGCTAAACTAATTGATATTCTAATGGAACAACTAGTATTGAATAAAATTAGCACCAGGAGTGGCGGTCAATGTTATACCATACCTGCATCAAATATTGACAGCCACTTACACTCATTTTATCCTAGTTCTGTACGGCTGTGGAACTCACTGCTGGGTGCCATCAAGATTGCCACAAATGCAGTCTCATTTAAAAACAAATTGATACGACAGTTTTGAGATCTGCATATTGACGATTTTCTATTTTAACTTCCCCAGATATTTTATGGTTACCTGGGCCTGAATTTGGCCATTGCTTTTAACTTCTTGAATATCAAGTGCAACCCCTTGTTGCCAAATTTGCTCCAGGGGCCAACAGTCCGAGTTGCACTATTTTATGTTGTTTTATTTTACTTTTTAACATGCGCGCTGGTGACCTACTCGTTTTTGAGTGAACCAGCATTTTAGGAAGAAGAAGAAGAAGACATTGACAGCCAGGCAACAGAACAACACTTTTTTGTTTTATGCCGCCCGAGCAATCAGAAAAACATATATAATAAATGCAAGAACATTAATAGGTCGGCACGCCAACCATAAGGCGTACACACAAAATATATCTATATATAGCTGGCTATCTACTGGCGCTGCTGGTTCCAACGACGACGTAGACGATGACGACGACGACACGATGAAGAGGACGAAGACGACGACTACAGCGTCAAGTCCGACACAGGACGATTGGAATTTCACAGAGCTGTGGCTCAAAATCACTACCACACTCACGTCGTCTCTGCCGACAACAAGTCGACAGTCTCACACTGGAGCTGTGCTCACACACAGAAACACAGAACACAGCGACGACCTAGCCAACAGGTCGCTGGTTCAAAACTCGGGAGCGGCGCTCTGGCTTGGCAGCAGCGGCATCTCTGGCCCAGCTGGCTCAGCGGGTAGTCGGTCCTGGGTGCAGTGGCAGGTAGTGTAGTTGTCCGCACTCAGGCTGGCCTCTCAACACTGACCCAAGGTGGAGAACAAGGGGGTCGACACAGCTACGGCCCCGATTCATTACAATCACGACTATATTCATATTCATTAGCCACATCACATTTCACTAGAACTTGGGACAAATTTTAGCATATTCTTTCTTCAACACAACAACATTCCCTTTTCTGGAATCATAACACTACACCATTCCTTTTCCCGGAATCACAACACTACAACTTTCCCTTTTCGGGAATCATAACACTACAACATTCCCATTTCCGGAATCACAACACTACAACATTCCCTTTTCCGGAATCATAACACTACAACATTCCCTTTTCCGGAATCACAGCACTACACGGGAAAGGATTTCAATATAAACCTTTCAGAATCTAGTTTTCCAAATTGGGGAAAGGTTTCCCACCTGGCCTCTCTAATATTAACCATGAATACAATCATTCCACACAATTAATGATTACTTCTCATCAAACTATAGATGCCTTTCGTCATGACAAAATTGTTTATTTCATTTCATATAATCACCACATTTTAGAAGGTTTCTTTTTTTCAAAAGATTCATCCACTTCAATATATGTGGGGGAAAGTTTTCCACCATCTTGTTTACCAACACACAAATTTAAATATTATATAAGAGTGGGGAAAATAGTATCAACATCAAAAATAAAAACCCCAACAAAAAGTCTTGTCGCTCACTCGGGGAGCTTATTTTCCATACAAAAAAACTTCCCCTTCTCGTAAACCACTTGGGAATAAACACCTTTTTTCTCATGAAGTTCATAAACTATTAATCACGGGTAAATTTTTTTTTCTTCTGGCACTTCAGGAACGGGGAAAATGTTCATTCTAGCTTTCACTGCCCTCAAAAATTTCGGGCAGTAAAAGTAGAAAAAAATTTTTCCCTGTTCTTGACAAGTAAACTTTAACACGAATTAAAAATGATAACCATCACAAATTTTTAAATAAACCAAAAAATAACGTTTTTTTTTACAAACAACATACGTGTAGGATTATCCTTTTTAAATACTAATTTATAAAGTTTTCAATTTTGTTTTTGTTTAAACCCTCTTTTTCCTATCTTTTCAATAACTCTTTTTTAAACGAGACTTTCTCAAATGCGTCTCGAAAACACCCCGTTCCCACTGTGGGTGTGAAAAAGTTGTGGTGAAAGTTCTGATGATTGGGATCACCAGGGTGAAGCGAAAAAAGGGGGCCCTTTCACTCCAAATAGGGAAGCTTTGGGGATCGGGGGGGGTGATCTAATGGGGGGCTGACCCAAGCATTTTCCTTGGCCCGTTGCCACCCCCTCGTCGCTGCTCCCTTTCAAAAAAAAAAAGCTAAGTCACTAATTTTGGGATTTCTATCGCCCGCGCGGTTGGGGCCCGCCTCAGACTGTGGCTGGGGGGCTTGCGCACGAGCAAATCAAATCTTTTTTGCCGCAGCATTTAAAGAAATATATGTAAAAGCAAGTTGTGTGACATTTTTTAGCGCGTACTTTGTTTCTTTTCTTTGCCCTGTGACATTGTTTTTTAGTGTTGACATTGTTTCTGGGCTGACAAATAAAAAGGGATTGAATGTTTTAGTTTCGTGTTTTTGGGAGACGTAGTTAGTTTCAAAAGTGGGATCAGGCAAAAACCATCGGAACCCCAAGAACTTTTGAAATTTTTTTGGCCATTTCCATTTAAAAAAGAACTTTGGAAGAAAAATAAAAAAGAAAAAAAAGTTGAAAAGATAAAAAAACAAAGATGAAACAAGAAAAAGAGAAAAATTTGAAGACAAAATTAAAATCATTAAATGATAAAGAAACAAAATTGAAAGTGCTCTTGATAATTAAAACTCAATGGGATTTTCAGAATTCACAAGAATTTAAGGTAAGTTTTTTTTTAAATTTTGTAGTTTTATCTATAGCCCTGTTTTACGTAATGTCATGCAGGAAAGTGTGACCAATAAAGCGATCAAGTTGTAGAGCCCATTGATGTGTTTTTTGTTGCTGCAATCGTGTTTCTATATGCTTTTATCGTTGTTGTTGTCGCTGCTTCATTGTTGTTGTTTTGTTGTTTTACTGATTTTTAACTATATCAATTCTGAACATATTTTTCGGGCGGGATCAGTGCCGGAAATATATTTTCTTTCTAGAGAGAGGAAGAGAGGAAGAGAGATGAGGGAGAGAGACCAGAGACGAAAAAGAAAGAGAAAGAAAGAGAGGACAACCCCACACAACACACAACACACACCACACACAAAACCACACACACACACACACAAAACCACAAGAAAGGAAATTTGGGCGCAGCTCGTGGGGAAAAAGGTTAAATAATTTTTTTGCTTTGCCTGGGGTCTTTTTTGCATGTTTTTTCTAAGGGTCCCCGGGAATGAATAGTTGCAATTTAAATAGGTGGGTTGTAAATTTAAAGGGGGTGCCGGGTGTTTAATTTTGCCCAAACATGTTTTCCCGTCTGTTAATTTTTGCTGTAATGGCTACCTTTGCGTGACTGAATCACTCCAACATGACGGGAAGTAAAAGATCGGCAGGAAGGACAAGTTTTCGATTTGGGGGCAATGTGGGGTAAGTGGTAATGTAATAAGTTTAAAAAATATGGAGTGCTTTGTTTGTCAGTGTGCTCCTATTTCTTAACCGGCTTGCAACGGGCTTTGCATTTACGCTGACAGAGCTTAAAATACTTGAACCCCTTCCCCTAAGTCACCCCAAGTCACCCTAATTCTTATTAAGTTTTTAAATAAGTCCCCCAAGTTCTTAATAAAGTTTTTAAATTTAAAAGTCCCCCCAAGCCCCCCCAAGTTCTTAATAAAGTTTTTAAATCAACCCCCCAATTTCTTAATTAAGTTTTTAAATAAAGTTCTTACCAACCCCTCAAGTTTTTAATTTAAGTTCCTCTAAGTTTCAAAGTCACTTCAAAGTTCTTAATCAAGTTTTTGATTAAGTCACCTCAGTTTTAAACTTAAGTCACCTCAGATTGAAATTTAAAAGTCACCTAAAAGTAAAACCAAACTTCTTATTCAAGTCAACTTAAAATTTTTATTTAAATTTTTAAGTATTATTGCTCTAAATGGATCAAAATGACCTTTTGGTGTTGGTGGTTTAGCATGCTTTTGTTTTCGGCTTCTTATTTTTGGGTTTGGGTTTTTTTTTCTTTGGTTTTTTGGGCTTTTTTTTTTTTTTTTTATAACCCTAATAACCACCCCCACAGAAATTTTGCCAAAAAAAACAATTGGGTTTAAAATAAAAAAACCCCTGAAGACTTTGGGGGGGGAGACCCTTTAACGCTTGTTTTTGTTTGGGTTTTTTTTTAGCTGGGATTGAAAAAAACTGCTGGGTCTGGGACTTTTCATTTGTGCTTGTGCCTTTATTTTTTTTTGTTTGTTCACCTTTCTAATCTTTTTCCTGTCAACGCGCGCAGGCTTTTTACTGGTTGCTTTTTCCAAAAGGGTTCAATGTTTTTTTGATTCTGCTGATTTTCTGGCTCGGGCATTTTTAAGGGGAAAAAAAATCTATATGATTTAAAAAATTAATCCCCTGTTAGCGGCGACAAAATGTTCCAAATCTGTAAAAGATAATCCTAGGCTCTAAAAACTTTGTTAAAAATGGATCTGCGTTAAAAAAAACCCAAAAGTCTTGTTCAAATCTTGGCGAAACTACTGCTAGTTTAGGTATAAAAATAAGAAAACCTTTGCCCACGCTTTTTTCCCATTTCAATCCTATTTCGCTTTATACCTGTTATGAACTTTCAATTTGTGGCGACTTTTTTTTTAATCTGTTCATCTGAATTATTTCCCAAAACTGTTTTGTTTTTCCCACATGCGCCCAAAGAAAACAGCCTTTCCTTTTTGGGGATTTTTAAAACTTGGGGTAACTTGATCATTTATAAGTTCAGGAAGGTTTAGGGTGCCCTGTTGTTAGTAGATCATCCTTTCATGTTTTTTATTTAAATTTAATTTTTTTTTTTAAAAAGACACCAAAAAAAAATTTACCAATCTTGATACCATTCTGCTGTTTTTGGGGACCCAAGTGTAGGATACACAAAGCTTGGTAAAAGCCTGTTAAAAAAAAAACCAAATCTTGGCAAGCTAGGCTTTGGGATTCGGGAAAGCGATTGTGTTTTTACAGCTTCGTTCGCTACGAAAAGATTTTCTGTTAAGCAAGGAAAAATTCCCGACATACAATATGTAAAATTAAAAAAAATACATTATAAAAAAATGGCCTCACTCGTAATGATGTACGGCGCCCGTGGTTAATCCTTTCTTTTTGCGAAAATTAGCATTAGTAAATACGGGATACGGCAAAAAAAAAGACATAACAAAGCTGTGGAGCAACTTTCCACGCGCAAGATCACTTTGAAAAGCAGGAATTAAACTTTTGATTTCTTAACGGCAAACTGAAAAAAAAAGGGGCATGCACTTACACATTTTAAAAATGTTGATCAAACTTAAAAAATTTTTTTTTCTTGTAAAGGGCAAACCAAATTTGGGGATTGCCCCACCAAAATTTAGTGACTTTTATCAACCATCAAAAAACAAAAAAATCAAAAAAATCTCGTTTATTGTCTTTTGGGATACCGTTTGTTTTTTTTGCCAAAATTGGCGAAAAAAATGAACAAAATTATTTTTCGCCAAAAAAGGGTATTGAAGGGGAAATTTCAGCAATCAAAACAAGCAAGCAGCCAGAGTCGTGAACAAAAAAGCGAAGAATGGTTTTTAAACAACGATTTTGGGAAATTTATTTACCAGCGCCCCAAACGAATCAAGACCCCCCTTTGTGAACACAAACGCCAAACGAAAACCCTCAAAAAGGATTTTTATATTTCCCCATGATCGATTAGACGAAAAAAATTTGACGCACTTACGTCATTTACTGCTTCAAGAACAAAAATGCAGACCTTTTAAAACAAAAGGTGCTTCTGCTGTTGCTGTCGCAAACTAATATACCAACGAGGCCCGTTAACTTATCCTCGCAAAATTTAAGTCGATGATGGAAAGAATTTAAAGGCCCAATGAATCAATTTTTGTTAAAAACATTGGTTAACATTAAAAGGGCATTCCGGGAGTTCACAGTCACAGGCTTTATTGAAAAAATTTAATTAACAAAAAGTTATCGAAAAGGGTTTTCTCCCCCGTATCCAACATTATTGCATTCCCCAAACAGAAGGGTTAAAACTGCCCTCAGTTTTGCGCCAATGAATAATAAGAAATTTAAAAAGGTAAAACCCGTAAAGCAAACAAAAAACAAACAATAAATGTTGCTGAAGGGAGCTTTATCCGCAAAATTTTTACTTTGGGTTTTAAAATAAGGGACCTTTATTTTTCCGGGGGAACGAAGGGGACCTCGCATCAGGGGAAAAGATCCGTTTGGATGTTTATCCATATAAAAAAAGAATTTTAAAAAATAATCCGCCCTGTATTATTTTTCGGGAAAAAATGAACCCAAAAAAACAACCAGCCCCCAAAGATCTTTTGTAAAAGGGAAAAACGCAATAAAACCCCCCAGACCGTTCCCCTTAAATGTTTTTGTAAAAATTTTGGGGTTTAAAATGGGGAAGGGGCTCAGATAGAAGCAAGAATGATAAATGAAAAGACCTTGGAATTAATACGAGAATCATATGATAAGTTTTTCTATTAAGGAAGCATTTGCGAGATTCATCGGTACAGGCAATGCATCCAGATCACCTACAACCCAAATTCCCAAATTTTGACTACAAAAATGGGATAAAGAATATCTTGAAATAATAAAAAAAAATTCGAGCACGTCAAGCAAACATGAGAAAAATTTTGTCTGAATTGGATAATGATGCGATTGAGCTTATAGATAAAGTTGGGGAAAAATATGAACCGCGGACGAAGAAGATATATAATTATGCTGTTCTCCAATGCCCGATTGCATATGAAAACTCTGGATTAACAAACACACGTTTTGTGTTTGTTCTATCTAATGACTTCTTGTTACAACGTATGTGTTGATCTCATGTAGATTAGATCGTAGTTTTACGTTTGTCATGATGAAAAGTATGTTTATTGAACAAATGCTTCTTTGTATGTTGTCATGCGATATGTTGACTGCACAACACTGCGAGATATCCCCTTTGCTTTTTTGATAGTTTTCTCCTGGCTCGAAATACTGTACATTTTTGACCTTAACCCAACAAACTCCTTGATCACCCCTCCAATAATTCGTCCTTCATCTTTCCTAAAACTTGTTAGTAATTGAATGCAAAGCGAATCTTTAGGATAATCAGATGTGTCGTACCATCCCGCATGCCCTTTAGCTACTTCTATTCCATGTCTTTATAGATGTCTTCAGTAGGGATATCTATAACAAACTGTCTGTATCTGTGTAAAGTACTCTGGACTCAGGATACGAGGGCTTAAAGTAGTCATAAAGAAATTCTAACATCAAAAGCTTTGATAATTCTAAAACAGTAAACCCAATAAAAAAAACGGCTATTCCAATTTGACTTTCTTTTTTTCATCATTATGCCAAAAAGCTGATCATGAAATCTTCTGAAGTCCTGATAATTAGGTTTTGAAGTCAGCTTAATTGCATCGTTCTCTCTGGTGACCAATCTGACATCTTTGCGCTTGTGCGGATTCTCCATAGTCTTTCCGAAACAACTGTTGTTCATCAGCTTGAAAAAGTCTTTTTCTGAAGCATCTGTGGATTTAGTTCTGAGATCATGTTCTTCATTATGTAATGGTTTCATGAACTGTTCTTGATCAAAAGCAATTATACGATGAACTGCTTCAACTTCAAACATGTCTTAAATAAAATTGTAGAGTCTGTAATGACAGACATAATTTTTTTTGTCACGAAGATTAGGTACAAGTTTAAGGCGGCTCTGTTTTTGCATCTTTAGACTTTCTGCTGCTAAGATATCATTATCAGGTCATGAGTTCATGAGGATATCTAAGTCAACTTCTAGAAAGAAACCACGCTGTTGATCAGGCCCATTAAACATGCTCAACCACTTTATGCTCTTTGAATATTTTTTAAATTGTCGCCAGTGGTGCATTTTAAAGTTACTAATGAAGTGAATGCGCCATTGCCCATCATACAGATTTATTTTTCATCTAAATACATGAGATATTTTAGACCTTTTACTTGATCATAGTCGTCCAAGTATTTGTTTGTTTGCTTTACAGTAATGTGCACGCCATACTAATTCCGCCACGCAATCCATTTTTTTTTTTGATTTTCAATCATCTGAATCATTGGTAAATCAACAATAAACAATCTTGTACTCCAGTAAACTTAAAAGAAAGCATCCCAGCTCATCCCCAGCGCAGAAATGTAATGCGCGGGTATCCAAGGCTGTAATAGTTATCATGCAGGTCTTTCTATAATTTTCAAAGATCGTCTGCCAACAAACATGTATCAGCATCAAGTAAGAATCATGATAGTCTCACCATAGTTTTACACTCTAACTCTGCCACGCTTTCTGAGCATGCTGGTAATCAGAATCACTGATTATCCTTCCTCTAAGACTAGAAAAGAACCAACTTTAGGAGAAGTGTTAATCTTTCGTCAAAACTTTCCCCAACTGTTCATGTATTTCAAAAGGTAAACGCACTTTCTAACAAGAGTTGGGTCTAAATATTCTTCCTTTAATGGGCAGGACTTTAAGGACAGAGCTAGTGACTCTATGATCCCATCAGGTGCTGCATAGAGTCATAAAAGACATAGATAATTAAAGTGAAACACATGTCTTTTGTTTATTCTGATGAATGTCAAATGCATGTTACCCTGAATGCGTCGTTACTGCTGCATTATAAAGATGAGAGTCGTAAAACCTCGCAAAGTTGTGAAAAGAATATATAGCAGCATCCCATGTCTTTGGTCAAACTTTAGTTGAAGATGCCATTTACTAATGTGCTGCGTCCTCTGAACTTTCCACTAATGTGACATGGTCCTCTTACTGTCGATTGTCCTCCTCAACTGTTGGAACATTAGATTTCTAAACCGGCGGCAACCAAGGCCGCCCCACAAATCAACAATGTTTGGCTGATTTATACTTGTTTTGGTCCTTTGGGCGACATATGATTTCAGATAAGTTTAGATTATTAGAACATCAATACGCACTTTCTGCATGCGTCTAAGAAGTATTCTGCAGCATCTGTCCTCTATACAATTCTGGTCTGAATGGGCGCCATCCGACCTGACAACAATAAGGCAAATGAACCAAAATCTGATGATTACTCACAAAGGCTGTTTTAGAAGTTTCTTCTGTGGCGCCGGCCCTTTATAAGAACAATAAGTGATTCAAAAGTCTGCGAAAACTACGTAATGAGCATTTTGATGCAGCGTTTTTCCAGTTATTAAAACTACTACTGCCTTCTCTCGGTGGTAATAAGTTTCTGTATTACAGTCTACAGAACTTTTACAATGTTTTATTATGTTCAAGCGCGGCTGGGAAAGGATGGCATTCTTGTAAAAAAACATTTTCTACAGAAATCTTGGTTTGCCTGATTTTTTGAGTATGCCGCATTATCTACTTCCATTGTTCGAATTTAAAGTAATGCGTTGCCCTGCTGTGAAAACATAGGATAAGTCAAATATGGCTTTGTCTGGATCACCTATTGTTGGGGCCTGTCCCATTTTAGACACTCTAAGTAGGCACCAAATTTGTTTTCTCAGACCTTGTGTATACATTTAACAGTATTGGAATTGTTTTGGTTCTCAAACTGATCAATTTTGTCCACGCTAACAGAAAGGATATTCCCCTAAAGTTAAGATCATTGATGTAAGGGCCTGATAGTTAAATACTTTTCTCTGCGTTTTTGCGGACGTAATGAAGCCTGCAGAACACACCACATAAAACATTTGTTTCTGAATTCTTTATGTTTTAAACTGCCCAGTTTTTGCTACAATGCTGGAGGTAGTGAAAGTAAGACATGCCACAATCGGCTCATACTTAGCCTGATTTTAATCTGACCACTAAGACTTTTCCTCCTCTGACCAACCAGAGCCTCTCATTTTGGCTTCTTCAGCGGCCGCATCAAACTGTGTAACAGTTCGCAGCCCAACCAGGGTGGTTAAGTCATTATGAGAAAGAATACCTGTAGTTTAGGTTGAGCCCAGACTTCTAGGTTTTTCTTCATTTATCGTTATATAGTCGAGAAAAAGACAGCTAACAATACTTTAACTGGCGGGCCTATTGTTAGTTTACCCTGGAACTTGAGAAATAGCCCGTGCAACGCTTGCCTGTACTTGCAGATCAATGACTTCTAGAATAATATTATTTAAAGCTTTTTGAACAAACGCTCTTATCCTCGAGCATTCCTTCAATACAATTCATCTGGGCCTTCATATATTTTAGCCATGTTTGAGTTGTCTTTTCTAACTCAAAATATTTATTTAAATTAAAAAAAAAAATTCATCAGAATCAATACAACGGACCTTTTTGTGCTTGTGACTCATAACTAAAGTATAAACACCCTTATGCGTGTTAATGTGAGCTTGTTAAAGAACAGAGTTTAAAGTTTCCGTTAACTTTATTATAAACATTCCCTTTTTTATAACTGCTCAGTGGTCTGGCGTGAGAAAAACTTGCTCCTTGCCTTTCTTTTGAAGATCAAACTTTTGTCATTTATAGTCTCAAAACGGCCCTGATAAACGATAAAATACATCATATCCGTGATGTTTTGATTCAACTATGCTTTAGTTATTTGGTCAGTTTGAACGAACTAAGTTTACTGTTATTAGATGAACCATAGCAGTGTTGCTTTTGGAGTTTTAGTTAATTTTAATTTTTTTATACAGCACCTACAGCGCTAATGAACACAGCCAAGAGCAAAGACAAACCACCTAGAGGTAAAGCTGCGGTGTGGGCCTATGCCTGTTGCAAAGAGGACCAACACTCGATTCCTGCTAAGATAGAGCACTTATAGTCATGCTCGCAGTATTAACATAGTTAACAGCATTAAAGGCAGCAGAATACCTACGTTTGGCTTTTTGCTGTTATTTTGAAAGGTCTTGCTCAAGTACATGCTGCATTTGTGTAATGTTTGTTAATCTGAAGGTTTTTATGTCAGGGGTTACTAGGAGCAAGCAGAATTGCCTACTGACACTTCTTTAGGTACTCTCGATAATGCTGAACAGACATGCATCTTTTAAAAAAAAAATAATATAGTAATGTATATATTCTAATCTGTTATCTTGAATATTTAGTCTGCGCATCATATAATAACAAACAAATACACATTAAGTGCTTTAACGGCATCATTTTCTATATCAATTTGAATGTTTATTATTCTCTAACATAATCTCCCCGTATTCACCCGCTTCCCATGTAACTGATTATCCTCCTCCGTAGACCTTAGGTCAGTCCATAAACCGTATTTTGTTTGTTAAAATAATTAACAAGTCAACACTGTGAAGATGTAGATCATTAGGACACAAGGTCAACTTCGATTCACAACTGCCCTGCCTCCAAACAGTTTTCTTATTTTCTCCAAAAGCTGATAAGGTTTAAGCCCGCTAGCGTAGATTTGGTTAGGAAAACCTCAATTCGTACATGCACTTTCGTTATTTTAGGATAACAAAATTTTCAGTTTGTCTTTTGAATGGATCTACATGTTACACACAGCAATTAAAATAACCATTAAGCGAACTTGCAGTGGCACGAAAAATAAAAATATCCATATAGTGTCTGCTTGCTTTTAGGATATTTTAGAATGATGAATCACTCACTCGTATATAATTGCTAATTTAGACTGATATTGATGCTGGATACAACCTCGCTAAGTCCAGGGTTTTGGCTAACAACGTCACACACTAACGAGATGTCAGAAATGCTGTACTTTGCTTCGTGTCTTCAGATATAATAACATAATTGTGGTCATTAAAAGTTTAGTTCATATGACACTCTGTCTTTAAATGCTCCTTGAAAGTATGGGGCATGCGCTTTTAACAACTCAAAATCTAGGGGTAAAAAAAAGCGATTTCATACGCAAAACTTTTTATTACAGCCCTAACAAACCTTTAGCGTCTTTAGCGTCTGCGGCGCCTATGCTAGGTATTTAGTGCTTCTTCATTTTCGATTCTTAAACGCAAGATCAGCCCTACATTCCACCGGTTAGCCATAGCTCAGAATAGGCTAAAAATATGTCTGCATTATGTAAAAAAATATTTCTTGCCCTCAAGTTTTTATAGAAATATTCTTACGCTTGCCCGCCCAGATTTCGTACAACCGTCTGTTGTGGTCTGTTTTCTGATGCGAGAACTAATTTGAAGTAAGACTGCAAGCCAGGCACAATCACTTCATCCCACCTAGTCTGGAAATTTGACAGTAATAATTAGATCCGCATCAATATAGGATTGATTATTATGAACAGTAATATTCCGCTTATTTCCCTTCACGGCACAGGGCTCTTTCAGTCTTCTATGCGGTCAAGAATCGAGCCATATGCATGTATCATTATTTTATAAACAAAATAAAAAAGTTAATTATTTAAAAACATGGCAGGCATTTGAAGAAGAGATTATGAATTTGATCCTGGAGACGAAAAAGTGATTCCCCTTGGGATCAGCATCGCACAGCGCACTCAGTACAAAATGAAATTAAGGTAGAAGCGCGGCAAAGGCGGAATTAACAGAAAGTAAGGCCAGATCATATACCAAGTTTAGGACTAGAACCTCCCGAAACTATATACCCTGATGATTTTTGAACTAAAAGAATAACCATTTGGTATTTGAAAAAACACAAAGGATGAACGAGTTCCGCTTACGACATAAACGAGACCCATCAAGTTATGTAGGCGCAGATACAATTAGACAAAGGCTTCAGTGCGAGCGAGCGGAATGCCTGGCTTTACTAAACCAAATTAGATTGGAGGCAGTTGCAAAACTTCAAAACATACAAAACACCCAACAGATAACCTAAATCAAAAACATGGAACTTGAAGATTTAAAGTCAAAGCAGCGGCTAAGATAAAAAATCAATGAGCAAGCAATAGAAGCAGAAACCACTGAAGAAGCAGCAATAAAACTATGCGCGATCCCACACCGCTACCTATGAGTAGAATTATTAGCCCTTGATCGTTCTTATTAAAGACCATCAAAGGGGAATTAAACAAACAATTTAGGCAAACTGGGTGAACTAGATGAGCATATAAAAAGAGAAAAAAAAAACTCGTTGAGGCAGACGATGCCAACTTAGGACGAGATATTAAAGAAAGAATAAAACAAGACAAAAGATTTGAACAAGAAATCAACAAGAATAGAAGTGACAACTACAATCCGAAGACCAATTACGAACTCAAGTGAACAGAATAAGAGAAACTATAGAAAAAATTTTATATGAAGACTCGACGCTAGCAGAACGAATACGAACATAGTTTATTAGGAAGCAAGGCGTGCACATTAGCAAGTGTTTATAACTGCCTTAGGATTTTGCAATAAGTACACTGGTGTTTGCTATTACAGGCGGGGCGGTGGTCAAAGCCCATAGCCTCCGCCTGCCATCGCCGCCTGATAAATCATGGGTACAGGAACCAGCTTGATCAACTTGCGAGTTTATATTAAAAAAATTAGCTGAAAGCTATACTCTTTACCTGGTAAATTTAGGAAGTATTGTTAGCTGCTTTTTGTCTACTGCAAGCACAGTATTGTCTTTATGGCAGAGCACCTATGGACATTAGTGTCTCTTAATAGTGGGTAATATTTAGGTAAAATAAAGGAGTAATTCCTAGGCCAGTTAATCTCAAAACCCAAGCGCTGTCCTTTTCATATGCATGTTCATTATTTTTTTGGACTTCTTCAACGCCTTCGGGCTTTGGCCTGGGATAGGATGACATATTCTTGGGGTCATCTTGTTTGATTACTGCTTGCAATATTACTGCTCAGAATTTATTTTGTTTTTTCCGACTTTCTGTTCATGTGCTGCCACAAGGATTTCATTATTGTAGTTCATTTTGTTCCTACCAGGAGTCTAGAGGTTCAAAGGTACAAGTAAAAACCAGTGCCAACAGCAAAGTCCTACTTTCGATCTTGCGTATTGTAAAACATTTTGTACCTTTTATACTTTAAGAGTAAATCACTGTTAGAAATAACGGCGTCCTCTAAATAGGCTAAGTAATGTTTTTGTGGCGTCAAAGCCAGTAGAAGGATCAGTTTATGCTCGATCTCGTTGTGCGTGCGAACCTAGCAAGACACCAAACGTTTAGTACGAACAGATCGATTATTCGATCTATTCCCGCTTTAGTAGGCCCCTTAGAAGTTCCTAAGAACAATGTTGTCCACGCTGTAATTTATGCTCTTGCTCTATGGACCCGAGTTGAACGCCTGTGCCTGAAGAGAAAGATGTGTAAGGAGGATTCCAGTCATAGTTATACTTTCTGTGCACGCCCCAAAAATAAGGGGTGCCTTTCTACCCCCGTTCCGCCCTATTCCGCCCGACCCCTCAGGCTCCTGATCCGCCCTATACCGCCCGTTCGTCATTAGGTGATTGTCTCGGTGGCCTTCCGTATTTGGGTTGACTACAGTAATAAGACAAACCGTCGTTATCCGGGCCTTTCACACCTTTCTCGGCGCCATTTGCAAGAGCGGTTCGTGGCTGTTTTGAATTTTATCGATTATTTTGGTCATCCCATCGACTCCGACTACGAGCAAAATGTCGCACTCTGACAGTGATAGTGACATGAGCTTGACTGTGGACCAAATGTTCAATATGAATGTGTTGCCGACCGATAATAACGACTGGAATGAATCGACATTGATCTCGACTCTGCAGACAGCGACAGTGACTATGAAGTTGCAGAAGGAGTGAATGCGAGTAGTGACAGTGACTCGGACATCGGACATAGGCGACGCAGGTGACGCAGGTGCTACTGATGTCGGTGGATGTGCACAGTCATCGCAGTGGTCAAACGACGACTTTCGGACTGAAGTTCGTGTGTTTGATGCATACAGGGGCCCCCCACGCCACAAGTGAATCTTCGAACACCTTTTGATTATTTTCACTTGTTTTTTTCCTTTGGACGCATTCCATCTCATGGCCGGGAAACCAACCTGTATGCAAGACAAACACTCGTGGCTGCTGTCTTCCTGAGGATAAGTTTGAGCCAACCACTGTGGATGAAATCAGAGCTTTTGTTGGTCTTCTCATGTTTATGAACATGGCCCCTGTTCCTCATCGTGATTTTTATTGGAAAGATTCTTCTCCTTTCTTCAATCCTTGGGTGTCAAGTGTCATGTCGAAGAACAGGTTTGAACAGCTGAACCAGTATTTTTCACCTCGCTGATACCACTCAGTTGTTCCCAGAGGTCAGCTGGGTATGACCCCCTGTTCAAAGTCAGACCTCTCATTTCCATGACACAAGAATGTTTTTGCTATGCAGTTTCTACCTGGGCAAAACATCACAGTAGATGAGGCAATGATCAAGTTCAAGGGTCGTTGTTGGTTTTCTTTGCAGTACTTGCCTGCAAACCAACGAAGTGGGGCCTCAAGGTGTGGCTTTGTGTGATGCCGATTCTTTTTATATGCTGAATTATTCAGTATATACTGGGAAGACCAATGATGTGCCTGCTGGGACAGGTGATGCCCTAGGGGATTGTGTTGTCAAACACTTGTCAGAACCCCATTATTTCAAGTGGCACACCATCTACTTTGATAATTATTTCACGTCAGTCCCCCTCATTCAGTATCTGTTTCAGAAGAAAACCTTGGCATGTGGGACTGTGCGAAATAACAGGAAGGGTCTGCCACAGGATATGAAGCCAGCAAATGTGTCAAAAAGTCTGGGGACACAAAGCGCTGGTTTCGTGAGACTGGCTATGGTGATTTGAAGGGCAAGCTTCAGGCTGTTGCTTGGTTTGACCGTCGAAGGTCACCCTTCTTACTTCTGTCCATGATGGAACCGATGGAGAGCTTGTCAGAAAGGTGCAGGGGTGTTGAAAAAGCCAGGTATTCTAGGCCCCTGGCTGTTGCTGATTACACCAAGAACTACAACGGTGTTGACAAGCATGATCAATTGCGATCATATATTGTTCCAAGCAGAAATTCATGAAGTGGTGGAAATATGTGTTCTTCTTCTGCCTGGACACTGCTGCAGTAAATGCCTTTGTAATCTACAAAAACTCTGCAGATGCCCCACTGAAACTGCATGTGGATTTTCACACTGAGATTGTCATGGGCATGGTGAATGGTTTCAAGGGTCGAAAACGGATCGGCCGTCCCGTCGTTCATGACAATCCAGACAAGCACAAACACACTCCTTTCCAAAATCCAGTCTGCCAGAGGCAAGAAGACTGTGTCTGTTGCAAGAAGGAAGGCAGGAAAACCCCAGCAGGCAATGCCATCCAGTCAACACATGAGTGTGTGATGTGTAAGGTGGCTTTGTGCAAGGATCGTGGCTGCTTTTTTTTCTTTTCACCAGCAGTGAGTAGGTTCCTACACACTCATTCCTAGCAGTACACCTGATACTGACTAAATCAAGGACTGGACTTTGTCATTTTGTTTTGTACAGACTGTTTTTGGGTTGACTAAATATTGAAAGTGCCACATACAAAAGTACTGGAATTTGTGCATGTAAGAAAAGTGCACAACGGAAAGAAAATTTCATGTCGGTGAACTGTGTGTGACAAAAGTGATCAAAAGCAAGAACATTTCCAGTGACTGTGTTGTTTTGTGTGTGATCACATTTGGATTATATAATTCATTACATCTGGAACCATATGGTGAGGTCAACAAAAATATTTGAGTGTTTGTTTGTGTTGTGATGCCTGCCTCTCTTCCTTCCTACTAACACCTGTATATAGTTAGAAAATATTATCAGCCATAGGAAATTTTTTTCTCACAAACACAAACTAACTCATGCAGATCAACAAGCATGCACTCCAATACATTTTCAGTAAATATGGTATGATTTTGACTTCTTATTTTTTTTATTTTATTTTTTTTTCTGCTATGTAACTGCTATGTGACTTAAAAGCGTCACAAAAATTTCGCGTATATTCCTAGCTACCTGTGTAACTACTAACACCTCACAACACCCATCAGTTCTTTTCAGATGGTGAACCTGACCACTTGCCACCAAAAAGGTAGGTGTTAATAAAGTTGATGGGTGTTGTATGCCTGTCTGTCACCTATTTCACTGACGTAGGTGTGTTTTCCAGGTAAAATCAGGTGTGTGAGTGTTGAGCCATGAAAATATTTTCACATCCCCCTAAAATAACAAGTGCAAACCAAAGTTCAGCTTTCCATAATTTTTGCTGAAAATTTGAAGTCTTTTTATCCATTAGTTTATTTTTTTACAATTTTTAAAAGTCAGTACCCCAATTCGGGCAGCAAATTCCAATATAAACTTAGTAGTCTGGGCGAATTCTGTCATACGAAACACAGGCCAATGAAGGTTAAGATC
>JAFLJL010015532.1:0-19773 GCA_018398815.1 Conus ventricosus
AACATCCCTATCTAAACCAAATAGTTTTTATCAATCAAAAAGACACAGAAGTTTGTGAGATTGACGACAAAGGGAAAAAACTTATTTTTTTAATCAAGCAAATTATTCCACCCGATCTCCTCCTTGTTTTGAAATTTTAATCGCAGATTTTTAAAATATTTCATAACCAAAAAAGCATTTCATGGCACTCTTCAGCATAAAATTAAACACAAAAAACCCCAAACTATAAATAAAGGACAAAAATATAATCATTAAGTTTAGAAAATATTTACATTCCGGACAGAAAAAAAAAGGTTTATTTAAAATCTGTACAACCGTGCCCGATATTCTTTCGCACTTTGTTTTAAAAAACAGGAACAACCCAAAAAACCCCCCCCTTTCCCCCACTATACTGCCACCATGACAGCTTTTAAACCCGGGTGCATCTTTTTTGTGATTCCCTTTCTTTTTTAAAAACCCAGTTTTCGGAAAATTTTTTCTCAAGTGGCCGGCCACCCCCCTTTCTGGACTCTTTTATTGCAATGGTCATCCAGGAAAAAACTTTGTTCCTCGATAAGCAATGATCAAAAAATCATCTTTGCCTTTTCCCCTTAGCCCTTTGCTTTTTTCAGATGGGGGGAAAGGCCATTTTCTTATAGGGGGGGTTTCTTTTCGAAAAAAATCTTTCCCTTCATGCAACAAGCACCAAATTTGGAAAGGATGGCCTTTTTTTGCCCTGAAAAAAAATGTTTTAAACAGCCACCATAAAAAAATGTTTTATAAAAATTTTTTTGGGGTTTTTTTCAAATGGCCGACAAAAAAATTGGAAATTATTTTTGGGGCCCAAAATTTGTTCATTTAATGCTACAAAAAACCAAAATTTGGCTAAAAGGGTTTTTTTATCCCTTGGGAACAAAAATCAATACAGGTCTGTTTAAAAAAAGGGGAAAATTTGTTTTTTGGGAGAATTTTCAAGGGGCCGCCGGGAAAAAAAGGGATTCGAAAATGCGACATAAAATTTCATTTTCACCCTAACACCAAATAAGAAAAAAAAAAATTTAAGTAAATAAAATTAATAAAAATTTAAAAAAAATTTTAAAATGAAAAAAATAAGAAAATTTAAAAGAATAAAAAGACATAAAAAATAATAAAAAAATTAAAAAAGGGAGGGTGTTGATGGGAGTTAGTGGGGGTATCGATGCGGGGGGGGGGTAAGAAGTAAAGTTTGGAAGAGAATGGAAATGATAAATTGGGGGGGTAAGAAAACGTTAGGAGGGGGGGGGGGGGGAAAAGGGGGGGGGGAGGGGGGGGAAAAAAAAGGAGGGGGGGTGGAAGAGATTTAACGGGGGGGGGGGGAAGACAAAAGGGAAAAGAATTCATATCTCTCCCCCCCAACACAAGCGATGCGGGGGGGGTGGGGGGGGGGGTGGGGGGGGGGTGGAAAATTTTCATGCAAAAAATTGTTTTTGGGGAAAAAAAAAAGGGGGGGGGGGGAGGGGGGGAAGAAGGGGGGGGTTTGTTACGGGTGAATTAGGGTCAAAAGAAAACAAATTTGGGGGGGAGTTTTCCAACACCACACCCCACACAAAACAAAACACAACACACACCCCCCAACACACACACAACACAAACCCCAACACACACTATAAATTTTAAATATTTTTTTTTTTTTTCCTTTTAAGATGTTAATCTTTGTCATAAGGGGGAAATAAAAAATTTCTATGGATTTTTGTTTCATTGTCAAGAGTAAAAATAAAAAGATGCATTGGTATGATAAAGGGCCAATTGAGCAAAAAATTGGGAAAAATGTAAATTTGATGATGAATAGTGACCTTTGGGTCATAGGTGAAATAACACTATCACCCACACACAAAAATAAGGGCACCCCCACACACAATCCCACACAATATACAAACACTCACCCACATGAAACACACACACACACACACACACACCAACCCACCCCCAAAACCCCCCCCAAAACACAAAACACACACACAAAACACCCCACACAAAAACCCCCACACAGAGGGGGTTTTAAAAAAAACCCTATAAATAATGAAAATTTAAACTTTTTTCTAAAGCCCTTTTTAAAAACAAACGTGCTACAGGATATAATCATTTTTGTCACGGGGAAATTATAACTGAAAAAGGGACTTTTGGGGATGCTGATCTTTGTCCAGGTAAAATGATGGGGTTTGGCAAGTAAAATTAATGTGGGTTGAGGGGGGGGGGGGGGGGGGGGGGGGGGGGGGGGGGGGGGGGGGGGGGGGGGGGGGGGGGGGGGGGGATCAATGACTGAGGGGTATGATCATTAGATAAACAGTAATGTAGGAGGGTTTTTCTTCCTTGTTCATTTTAGGTGGGAAAACCCCTGGGGGTTTTGGCAAAGGGGCCCCCGTAGGCGAAGGCCCTCCATGGAAATTTAGGGTTTTCCCCGCCCCCATCAGTTTTTCAGGCTAGGTCGTTGGGCTGTATTTTTGGGAAATTTAAAAGATTTTCCCAAATTGTGGAATATAGTGGACATGTGAGGTCCGGCTGGGGCCCGGTCCTCAGTCTCACGAAGGTCTGATGGGGGCATCCATTTGTGTCCCCCCCTGTTGAAGCGGGGTCTGCTCAAGCCATCTCCCTTTTTTTGGTTTTTTTTTTCCCCCCCCTTGATAAATTTTTTGATTTTTTAAAAGGGGAACTTCCTTTTGGGGGCTTTGTTCTCCCCCCTTTCCCAAAGGGTCAGCTTCTTCATAAAACCCGTTTTAAAGGGGATCAGGGGATGACATATTTCCAGTGACGGGTGGATGGTGAACTTTTGGGGATCAGCAGTACTATAGGGCGGGGGTCTTGTATGTTGGGAAAAATTGTATTTTTGGTACAAAAATCCCAGTTGGGGGAAAAAAGAAGTTTTTCAAGACGGTGGGTGGTGATCATTGTCATAAGTAGATACTGTAGTGATGGTCATTTTTGAAAAGTAAAAAATTGTGGGGCACTAGTATAAAAACTGCCGGTTCGGGGTGGAGGGGGGGGGGGGGGATGTCGATGAACGATGGGCGATAAACATGGATCATTTGAATCAACAGTACTGTAGATGATAAATCATTGTTATATTGTTATAAAAATTTGGATAATTTTGGCCCCGGGTTTAAAAAAAGCCGGTTGGGAAAAAGGGATAAACAATGATTGAGGGGTTGATGATCATGTCATGGGGGAGTGTGATTCACATATGGGGGATGATGGCCCTTTTACAAAAGTGGAATGGGTGTGCGACCTTTTGGTATTTTAATTGCCGTGGGGGGAAAATAAGGAAATGTTTCAATGCCCGGGATGATAAACATTACTAAGTGGGGATCTACAGTATACAAAATGGATAAACCCCCAAAGTGAGTAATTTTGGGGTTTTTGGGTGTGATAATCCGGGTTTGGGGGGGGAAAAAAGGAAAATGATTGAGATTGATGGATTATTTTTGAATCTTTCCCAACTTTTTTCCCTTTTTCCCACGGCCTCTCCCCCCCTTTCCCTTTTTCTCTCTTTACCCCCCCCCCCAAATTTTCCCCCACCCCCCCCCCTTATTTTTATGCACACCTCATGTACATAAAATAGCATAAAAATATATATTTTATATTTTTATATATATTATTTTTTATATATAATATAAATATTTATTTTTATTTATTATATAATAATATATATAATTCAATGTAGGCATGAATTATATAAAAACCCCCCAAACACCATCTCCCCCATCCAGGATGCATACTCATAGAAAAATTTTACCCCAGGGTGAACAATCTATATTTTTGCATCTATTTTTTTTTTCCCCCCCCCTTTCCCCCCTCAAGGGCCCCCCTTCAAGAAAAACTCCCATCTCCCAAACTCTCTCACTTTTTTTTTACCCCACTCTAAAGGGCCCCCCTTCCCAAAAACATAAAACCATTACCCTCTCCACTTTCTTTTAACATCCAAGTCCCCCCTTTCCCCAAACTAAAACTCTCCCCATTTCTCTTTTTCTCTATCTCTGTTTCTGTTTGTCTTTTCCCTCTACTGCCCCCAATTTTTTTTCGGGGTTTTTGAAATGGGTTTGGCACGGAATTTCCTTTTTCCCCTTACACACCACCACCACAAAACACACACCCCCCAACACACACACACCACACCAAAACACCCACACACCACATGTGTGTGCGCGCGGGTCGCATACGTACCTTCAACACACACAAAATTAGGGAAAACTTATTTAAAGATTTAAGGTAAAGGATGGAAAAAGTAAGCTTCAAAAAAAAAATAAAATAAAATAGAATACATTTCAAGCCCATTGAAGAGCGTAAATCCATAATTCACCTCAAAAGGGACAAAATTTTTTCCCCGGGAAAAATTACGGACACGCATGGGAAAAGGGGGCCCGCGCAATGCGAAATGGTCGGAGGGTTTTTCCGATCCAGCGTCCGACCATAGCCCCGAAATTGTGGGTTTTTTTTCATCGTTTTTTTGGCTCCACTCATCATAAATCACTAGTGAATTTGTAAGTTAGAATGTTAAATTTTGTCCAAGCTTTGGGGTTTAAATCTGTCATGGGGGGCGGGACTTGGAATGGTGACTGAACTTCGTGTTGTGAAAACCTTCACAAGACCTTTTACTTCCGGTCTCGCTCGCGGGAATACAAAAGGGGATGTTTTCGACTTTGTTTCATCGAAAATCCCCGCGTCGACCTTGTCATCCCCATTTTCTGCCCACAAGATTTTCCCAAGTTATGCTGTCACACCCAAATTTTGGTCCCAATTTGGGAATTCAGAAAATTTTTTTTTTTGGGCCAAAACCTTTTTTTTTTCGCTCTTCGGTTTTAACTAATGTCTCCTTTGGGTTGATATAATCGCACGCTCGTCAACACAAAACCCTGAAACCTTTCCCCCCTCCCACTGTCGAAAAGGGTTTTTTTAAACGGGTTTTAGAAAAGTTACTACTGGGGCAACTCTTTTTTGCCCCAGACCAAACCCGGTCCCACAAATAGTTTTTTAAAAATCCCATTTTTCCCAGGGCTCTGGGGAACCCTGTGACCAGACTGTGGACGGGGAGTGGGGGGTTTTACATGCAACACCTGTGGACAGGGGTTCTTCCCATTTCGAGTATTAAAAACCCAGAAACCCCAAAACATCATGGGGTTTTGGGGGAAAGGTTCCCGGGTATGTCCTTGGGTTTTGGGAATCCTAATATTTCAACGCCTTTTACAGGGTTTGTTGAACTCTCATTTACCATCCCCCCCCTCCCAATGTGTCAGAAAATTGCATACCCCGACTAAAACCCCAAAATCAACCCCCCCCTCTTTTCTCCCACACCACACCCCGAAAAGCCAGCGGCCCAGGTGAAAAGAAGACCTTTGCCCTGTTTTAACGTAAATTTTCACTTGCCCCGGAAAGGGAAAAACCAACTTCTAAACCCTTTTTAAGACAGTTTTTTTTGGGGGGGGGCCCTGATTTTGTTATCGGCCAAAAATTTGGGGTTTGACCCCGCCATATGCCGGCGGAAATTTCCCTGTTCCCTAAAGTTTTCCGCAAGGACGGGAACCCGGTCAGGAGGTGGCGCCCGGGTTTTGGGTGGGTTACCCCTTCGAAAGCTATAAGTCCCGGTTGCGGGGGATTGCAGCGGGTTTTTGGGTTTGGGGGCCTAAGCTCCAACCCCCCAGGAAGCCCTTTAGTCGGGGTTTACAAACAGACCAGACGACGAGATGAAGCCAGCCTGACCCAATTTAAAACACGTCATGGAGGGGGGCCACGCTGTTTTCCCAAAACCCCATCCCCTTATCGGGGGTGACCTTAATTTTCCCATTTGGGTTGGAAACCGAGGCCCTTAAACCCAAGCCTATATACCCAAGACTGCCCCGCGCCCTTAATCACATGCTGAAAATTTTACGGGCCCTTGAAAACGGGGGGGAAAAACCTACCAGAGGGGGGAAACTTCCTGGACTTAATCATCCCCAAAACCCACAATGATTCCCGAGGGAAGCCCTTTTGGGGGGCTTTAACCACCCAGTCCACTTAAAGATGGTGGTTCATTTTCCAAAAAAGAGGAAAAACGGGCACCACGCTCCATTCCATTATATAAAAAGGGGGACTGGGAGGGTCCGGAAGTCTATCCCGACCTCACCAAAATATTGGAAGAGTTTAGGACACTCCCCACTACAGAAGAGCTTGGGGGTTTTAAAACAGAGCCCACTCTTCAAGTCGTTAAAACAGTTTTTTCCCCCCTAAGCGGGCCCTGTAAAGGGAAAAACCACCCTGGATCCCCCTAAAAGCCCTACGCCGACTCTTAAACAACGAACCGCATCTTCAAGAAGATGCGGAAGCGAGGGACAAAGACCTAAAACAGCACCCAAGAAATTTCCGAAGAGAGGCCCCGGGGAACCCCAAAAACAAACGCCGACATACTGGCCCAAACCTCGATGAAAACCGGGCGGGGGAAGCAACCCAAAAGCAACAGCCAAGAACAAGCGCTTCTGGTCGTCCATAAAAAAAACCCCGAAGTCGTCCAACGCGGGTTTGCCCCTCGCCCTGAAGGAAAAAAAAAAAGGGAAAGGTTTGGTGCCCCACCCAAAAGCAAAGGCAAACATCTTGAACCGCCAGTTCTATCTGTATTGGGTAGGGCCCCGCCCTACTCACAAAAAGAATTTTCCCCCAAGGGAAAAATGAAAAACCCCCCCCACCAGAAAAATTTTTCCCAAAACTCTGGGAAAAGGGTTGCCCTCAACATACAGGGGGTTGAAAAAGGGCTCACAGAAAACCTAAACCCGGGAAAAGAAACCAGGACCCGACAACTCCCCCCGGGTCCGGGGGGAGCGGGGAAAACAAAACTGGAAACAGCTTTTACCTTATTTTCCAGTTTTCATTTTAATTCCGGAAACCCTACCACCCGGGAGGGGGAAAATTTCCCCTTTGGGCGGTTTTTCAAGAAAGGAGAGCATATAACCCGGCAAACTACAGCCCTTCCTCTGACGATGAAATGCTGTAATTTTCGGGAAGCACATCCGGAACCAGCCCCAAACTGACCTTTATGGAAGTCCGGCACCCTGGAAACCAACAGCATGGCTTCCCAGGAAAGATCTTGCGAAAACCCAAACACCTTGACATCCCCCAACGAGCTTTTGAAACAGGAAAGAAGGGGGCAGACCGACATCTTGGTGTTGGACTTCGCCAAGGCCTTTGATAAGGTCAACCATAGCCCCCTTTCCCTCACAAGCCAACTCCCTACGGTTTCGAGGGGGGAGATAACACCGGGGTACCGACTTTCAAAAACAGAAAGCGGGGGTGGCCCATCAGCGGAGGCGTTTTTTGGCTTCGTTCCCCATCAGGCCCCGGAGCCCCCACAGGGCCCCCTTTTTTGGGGGCCCCTGTCTTTTTCTTGATTACATAAATGACTGCCCAAAACCCCTGACTACGAATCAGGCTTTTTTTGCGGTTGCAGGGCGGTCTAAAACAGGGGTTTCACTTCTCAAACCCCAGGCCCACCCAAAAAACAAGACCTCAACCAGTTGCTGCGGGGGAGAAAGAGGGGACAGGGCCTTTTTCTCCGGGAAAAAGTGCACCCCCCCTTTTAAAAAGCAGCAGGAACCCCCTCCGCTTTGACTACTGTCTGCACGGCCATTTTCCTGGAACCTTTACCAGCCCAAGTTTAGGGTCACCATCTGCAGCGCTCACTGGGACAAAGACACAAAACCCCCTGTGCAACAAAGCCAAAAAAGGGCCCTAGGCTTCCCGCGTCGTAGTAACAAAAGTTAGCTCCAAGGGAAATCAAGGGAAAAGGCCCACATGGGCCTTTGTGGGGACCCTTTCCCGGGGGTACCCAGCAGCATCGGGGGTCCACACACGAGCAAAACCCGCAAGCCTTTTTGGGGGGAATGCGCGCAGGGCCCGCCCGTTTTTGTGATGAGGCGCTCCCCAACACCTCCAGCCCCCCCCCCCATGCTTGAAAACTGAAGTGGCCCAGCCTCCCGGACGCGCCGTACAGCCCCGGGCCCATCAATGCTGTACAAGTCCATAATGATCTGGTCCCGCTCAGAAGGCATCAAAAACCACCTGCCCCCGCACCTCCCCGCCGACGCCGCGGTTTCCACCCTCGCAGTTCACCCTTCCGGGAGAGGGAAAGCTGTATAGACCGAAAGGGATTCCTTCCCCGTACCATCCAAAGGGCTGGAACCCAACGCCCCCGGGGCGTTGTAGAGGGCCCAAAACCATCGGGGCACCTTTTTTGTCAAGGGGGCCCCCCGTTCCAAAAAGCCCAAAGCCCAGTTTTTCTTTTTTTTTTTTTTTCTGTTCAACCCCCCTTTAAAAAAAGTGACAAATAATTTATCAAGTTGATTGTGGGCGCGACAAGGAAGAAGAAGAAGAAGAAGAAAAAAAGAAGAAGAAAAAGGGGAAGGAAGAAAAAGGAACGGCCATTTTGGGTTTCCCCTTTCGGGCTAAAAAAGTCATGAAAAAAGTAAGGGGAAAAAAAAAAGACCACAAATTTTTGATCAACGTATGTTTTTTTCATAACGAATATCTTGTCCCAATGTTTTCAACCCTTTTACATTGTCCAAAAGGTTTTTTTTCACGATATATCCCTTGTCCAACGTGTTAAACATTAGAAAACAATTTTTGCTTAAAAATTATTTTTTCTTGTTTTAAAATTTACTGCGGGCACCCCGCGCTAGAAAATTTTGTCTGCAATTTTTGGGTCATCTTTTTTTATTTTTTTATTTTCAAATAAAAAAAGATTTTTTAATGGCTTCAAATCTTTAAAACAATTTTAAAAAATTGTAAAGAACAATTACCCCAAAATATTTGCTTGTTCCCCCCGAAGTGCACAATTCTGCTTAATTCTAAACCTTTTTGTCAGGTTACCACAGGGAACTGTTCTGGGCCCTTTTTTTCTTAAATTTTTTAAAAAATGAAAAAAAGTAAAAAACTTTCTCCTTAACTTTCATAAAAGGCCTCTTTGCAGATGAAAATTAGTATATAAACAATCAGAAGCAAGAATGATACCGCAAAAATACAAGAGCGCCCCCACCAAAATAATCAGAAATTTTATTCATAATTTCTTTCTTAAAGAAACCAAGCGCAAAATATTTAGGCTGGGTTTTTAGAAATTTCGTTTCAAAAGGAAAGAACATTACCAAAATTTTATGTAAGAAAGCAAATAACTTTTTAGCTTTCTTTTTTACAGGGAAAATCAATGACTGCCCCCCAAAAGGGTTTAAAAACGACTGCTACAAAAACTGGTTAGACCAGTAATTTGGGAAAAGGTTTTCCCGTTTGGGATCCTTTTCCATTTAAAGGACATTATAACCTCGAAAAGCTCAGAAAAGAGGGACACGGGTTTGTAACAGGGAAACCCCTAGAGAAAAAAGGGGGGTCTAGGGGGAAAAAATAAGGAAAAATTTGAAAGGAAAAAATTAGAAGAGAGAAGAGGCCCTTTTTCAAACTTAACACCTTCTTCAAAGGCAAGCCCAAACTTTAAATTTATATTCCAAAGGGCGGGGCAATGTTTTACCATACCTGCAAACAAATTTTTAAAAGCCACTTACAATTTATTTTATCCCAGTTCTGTACGGCGTGGGGAACCCCACTGCCGGGGTTTCCCTCAAATTGCCCCCAAATGCAGTCTCATTTTAAAACAAATTTATACCCCATTTTGAAACTGCCATATTGACGTTTTTTTATTTTTTAACCCTTTCCCCCAAAAATTTTACGGGTTTCCTGGGCCCTAATTTGGGGGGCCCTTGCTTTTTTTTCTTGGGAAAATTTGGTGCGACCCCTTTTTTGCCAAATTTGCTCCAGGGGGCCAAAAGTCTGATTCCCCCGTATTTTTTGTTATTTTTTTTTACTTTTTTAAAATGGGCGCTGGTGACCCCATGTTTTGAGTGAACCATATTTTGGAAAAAAGAAGAAACGACAACATAGAAAAACCCCCCCTTTTTTGGGTTTTTGGGACACGAGAAGAAAAAACCTCACCCACAAAAATTTTGTACCTTTCAATTTCCGGGTTTTCTTTCAGAAAACGTACCCTTTTTCCTTTTAAAAAAAAACATCGGGGAATTACAAAGGGCAGTCCGGTTTTTGGGGTTTAGCCTTTTGAACTCGATCAAATTCGAAAGTCCCCAAACAATCCTTATTAAATTTTTTAAATAAAGTGTTTTTTTCTGAATTTTGGAAGTAACAAAACCCAAAGGACCAATTCCCTGAAGATGTTTCATTTTCATTGGGTTTGTTTGTACCGGAAATGTCATTGTCATTCTTTTTTTTGGGACCTGACAGATGGCTTTTTCATTGCTTTGTACCTGACAGATGTGGGATTTTCATTGCTTTGTTTGTACCTGACAGATGTGCATTTTTCATTGCTTTTTGTACCCGACAGATTGCATTGTCATTTGCTTTGTTTGGGACCTGGGCAGATTGCATTCTTGCTTTTTTTGTACCATGTATATCAAAAATAGTGAACTAGATGATTTAAAAAAAAAAACACCCCTAATTTTTAAAAGAAGTTTACATTTTTCCGGTAAAAGGCCCCCAAAAGTTTGCCCCCGGTTTAAAATATGGGTTGGGAAAAGTAACCCGGGGGGAAAAACTTGGCTTCAAAGGGTTGTTTTTGGGGTGGTTAATTTTTTAAAGTTTGATTTTAAAAAAAGCCCCTTTTATTTTTAAAAACTTTTTATTCGTCGGTTCCAAAACTAATTTTCTTTTTGTCCGAGATTCTTCCCCCCAATATGGTTTTTTTTCTAGCTTTCAGTCTTTGGGGTTTTATGTTTCGGTTGGGGGAGTGGGGTATTAAAGGTTTTTTTCAGTCTTTATTGAACACAGGGAAAAAAAATTTACTTTCCCCGCCCCCTTTTTTACATAACCCTTTCATTATCGAAAAGGGGATTTGAAACATTCACATAGTAAATTTTTAAAAAAAAAAACAAAGGGAAAATTGTTGAACATTATCCAATCAAGCCTTAAAAAACTATATTTTACAGAAGTAAAATTAAAAAAGCGCCCAAGAGCTTCTTGAAATAAAAAACCCGTCCGGTTTTTTGGGGTTTTTTTTTTTATTTTATCAGTTTTAAAAGTCACCCCCTTTTTGTTTTCTTTCATTCAATTTTTTGATGAAAGAATCAAAAAAATTTTTTACTGAAAAGGCTTTGACCATTTCAAATATAAACACAAGAAATTACTTTGTTGGTTTTTGGCCTTTTGCTAGGCAAAACCCTTTATATAAGCTTTTTGTTTTTTTCAAAGTTTAAAATTTTCTTTTTTGCAGGAAAAAAAGTCCACGGTTTTTTGCCTTTCAAAAGGATTTTGTCGGGGAAAAGGTTTTTCAAACCCCTTTTTTTATCAGCAAGGGAAACTGAATTGATTTTAAAAATCCAGTGTAGTTTTTGGGGGGGGGGGGCGGCAGCAGGGGTTAGGACGGGGCATGGGTTTTTTTATTAAAGTCCCCTTTTTCAGTGAAAGCGAAAAACTGAAGCTGTAATGCTTTATCGGAATTAAAAAAAACCAAACCCAAGCTTTAAAAAGTGGGTTTTTCAAAGGGCAACCCAAAACCCTCCCAGTTTATACACATGCACATTGATAAAATCAGCAAGTATATAAAGAAAATATTTAAAAAGAATGTTTAAATAGGGCCCACCAACTCTTTAACAAAGGGAAAACCATAAAAGATGATTTAATATCAACATTCCCGTTATAAATAACCGCAGTTGTTTTAGGGAGGGGAGTGAGGAAAAGAGAAGAGAGAGAAGAGAAATGGAAGAGAGGGGGAGGAGAGAGAGAGGAAGAGAAGGGGGAAGGGGAGAGAAGAGAGAGCGGATTTTCTTTATCGGTGTACACCCAAGGTATTTGAAAGGGAAAACCACAAAAACATATATTTTTTTGTTTTAGATTTTTTTAAATTTTTTTTTTAATTTTTTTTTTTTTTTACATCTACGGCCCAAGATGGGGTTTACTCGCATAGCTATAGTCAATTAAATGTCGGCAATGTTGCAGGGAAATCGCAAAAAAAATTACAAATTGGAATGTTTTCGCCAAATTTAATTTAAAAACAATACTGATGAAAGAAAGGGAATCGTAACCCGTTAACCAATCGGGGTGAAAATTTCTTTCCCCCTTTAAAAAAAAACAACAACCCCTTATGGAAGGAGGGCATGCCTCTCGCCTCGTACATTTTGTGCGAATCAAAAGATGATCACCCCTTTTTCCCTGACGTCGACTTACCAAACATGCCAAAATCTGATCCACAATGCGATGATCTGTACTTTTTATAGCCTGCGTGGGGACGCTTTTCTTTCGCTTTTCCGCATCAGTCCTTTGTATGGGGGCTCAAACCGAGGTTCCGTGTGGGAACCACGCGTAACATCTTGCCCAACGTAAAAAAAACCCCTCAACCCCAAATTTTGGAAAAGAAGACCATTTGGCCGTTGGGAGGATACACTTTTCACATAGCATGCCCCTTCCCCCCAAAATGGGAGTATGGGTGCCTTAAAAGGCGGGAAAAAAAAGGTAAAACAAAAAACTCCCCCCCTTTTTTGGGGGAGATGGGGTTAATCCTTCCCTTCCCCCATACAGGGGTGTCCGAGGAGTATCACCTGCGTAGCAGAAAAAAAGAAGAGGGAAAAAAGAACCTTCCGCGTAACTTTTCCTTTTTCTTTCCCCTTTATTTCATGTTCAGTTTATTTCCCCTGTGTTTGCAACATCTGTGAGAAGAAATGGGCTTCACCTACAAAAATTTTCATTAAACATGGAGTTTTCCATGGAAACCCTTTATTAAAAATAGAAGTTTTTCTTCGATTGAAAAAAAAAATTACATTTAAAAAACAAAAACAAACAAAAACAAAAACAAACAAACAAAAAAAACTAACGCAAAAGCTAACAATAAAGAACCCACAAATTTTTTTACTTTGATGGGGAAAAAATTTTCCCAGCCCCAGTTTCACCATATACTGCAAAAAATGAACACATACATACAAAGCATCACCCCCACAATACATGATAATACCCTAAAAGCTACAATAGTAATAAAAACTTCGGGCCCAAAAAGAGAGAAGAGGAGGAGGGGAGGAAGAGAAGAGAGAGAGAGAGAAGGAGAGATTTTAAGGGGAAAACTTTTTTAAAACAAACGATTGAAACTTCGTCATCTGGGAAACCCAAAAAACCCCCCGAAAGTAGCAAAGGGTTTGGGGGTTTTTTAGAATTTTGTTTTTGATTTTTTATTGGGGTTGGGAAAATCACAAAATTTGTTTAAAAACCCAATGAAAATTTTCGAATGTAAAACGAAATTGGGGGTTTTTTTGGGGAAATTAACTATGATATTGAGAAAAAAGGGTTTTTGGTTTCAAAGCCGCTTTTAAGGTCCCCCTGAGACTAAAAATTATCCCTTTTTCGGCAAAAAAAATAAAAACCCACAGATTTAAAGTTATCACAATTTTCCCCGGATCTTATTCATTTAAACTCGGCCCTTTTCAAGGGGGATAAAATTTTTCATCCCTTTTGATTTTTTAAGCTTTTGGGGTTTTCAAGAGTCATCCAATTCCTTTCTCTTAGATCATTAAGCTGTGGCTTATCAAGAGTCTCCAACCCCTTTTATCTTTTAAACATTTAAAATGTGCCTTTTAAGTTCATCCAATCCTTTCCCCTTTTTTGACATTAAGTGGGCTTACAAGAGTAAAACCAATCCTTTTATTTTATGATCATTAAAAATGTGGCTTATCAAGAGTCAAACCAATCCTTTTATCTTATGAACATTTCCGGGGTTATCCCAAAAGTCATCCAATCCTTTCATCTTATGATCAAATTTAAACTGTGGCTTATCAAAAAGTCATCCAATTTTTTCATCTTTTGTTTATTAACCCGTGGCTTTTCAAGAGTCATCCCAATCCTTTTTTATCTTATGTCATTTTAAACTGTGGTTTTTCAAGAGTCAACCAATCCTTTCACCGCAAAAGGGACTCCCGAATTTTAAAAAATCCCGCGCACCAAACCCCGTTATGGGTCCGACGATTGGGAAATTTTTAACGTCATCAGCAAAGCTCTATGCAACATCACGTGACGACGGGTGCGTCAAAACCCCAAACGTTTTCCCCGCCCAAAAAGGGGTTGCCCCAGGACGGCCTGTGGGGGGATTACACTTGAAGGCCCCCTTTCATCAAGTTTCTAGCATTTACCCTGCCTTTTGTGTTAAGTCTGGGCCGGGGGGAAAACCATCCACGCAAAAAGGGAAAGTCACAATCCCCAAAAAACAACCTTAAAAATTTGGTAAAAGGATGGAAAGGTCAATGATTTCAAAAGGGTTTGAAAAAAAAATCTAAAAAATCGATATTTTTCAACTGTCCCAAAAGAAAAAAAAAGAAAAAAAAAGGCAAATTGTTGACTATTCTCAAAAAAGGTAGTTTTCAACTTTTTTCTAATCTATAAGCTAAAAGGGGGGGAGTTAAGGTGACAATTTTGTTCGAATTAAGAACAGAGCTAGGAGGGAAGGACAGTTTGAATTTTAAAAAGAAAATTTGAGACAGTCCCAAACTTCTTCTAAAAAATTGCGATGGGGGGTACCCCCCAACAGTATAATTGAAAATTTCAAAAACAAACCCCCCCCCTCCCCCCAACCCCCCCCAAAAAAAAAACAACAAAAAACAACAACAACAACAACAAAAACCCCCAAACGAACAACAAAGGAAAAGTTGAAAATTTTTCTCTTTTGTCCGGTTTTTAAAATTACTTCCCCCGACAAAGGGCAAAACAAAAAAAACAAATAAGGGAAAAAAAAAAAAAGGTTTTCATTCCTGATCTGACTCTACAGGCAGGGGGAAAACTTTTTCCCGTTTTGGGGGGTGGGGGGTCTGAGCTCACCTCGAGTGCCCCCTTCCCGATTAGTCATGGATAAAATGATATGCTGCGCGGGGGAAAAGGGTGGGGTTTAGAAAAGGGGTAAGAGGGCGGGGGTCGGGGGGGAGATGGGGCGGGGGGATGGGGTAGGAAAGGGCAGGGAGGGGAACCCGTCGTTTGGTTGGTGGTTTTTTGTGGTGAGAAATGGGTGCAGCTTGAGTGCGGGCCCAGCCCCTAATGAAAATGTTTTCCCGTGTAATTTCATTTTGGGCCCAAAGGGCGTGTCAAGCCCTTTCGGGAGGTTATCCCCTATCATGCGACGAGACCACAGTACGCAGGATTTACCCCAAAATGGACAAATAAGTTTTTTTTAAAAGACTAAAATGGAAGGACAGAAACGGGAAAACGCCCCCGGTTTTTACGGAGAATATTGACTCCGTTGAAAATTGACTCCCCGGGTTTTTTTTTCTCCGGGGGAAAAATGAACCCTTCAGGGTTTTTTTTCATGTTTTGGAGTCCAAAAATTTACGGCAAAAAGGTCTCCATGTCGAAGGGCTATGTAAAAAACTTAAATTTATTACTGGGGTTGTAAAACCCCAGTTTTTTGCAGGGTTTTTTTCGGGTTTGATTGATTTTTACTTTTTAAAATTTTTTTATTTCATGTTTTGGGGGGTTTATTTTTATGTATTTAAAGGGAAGTATTTCTTTTTATTCTCGTGTGGGGGTGGGGTTCTAAAATGGTTTTTAAAAAATTTGGGCAGAATTTAGGACCATAGTTTAATCAAACGGGCCCCGGATCCTTTCAATTAAAATTTTAAGTGGGAACTATCGACCTGCATCCCTCCCCCCAAAGCTGCGGAAAAAAAAAATTTCAAAATAATTAACGGGAGACCTGTTTTATGCGGAGATCAACCAAATGACCCGTACCCATCCTGCATGCTACCAAGGGCCCGATGTTTTTTCTAGGTTTTTTTCGGATAGGCATATTTTTCAAAACACATGCAAGGGTTTCCCGTAATGAAAGTTTTAAATGCCAAGGGCTGATAAATTTTCCCTAAACCCCCCTTGAACATTTTAAAAAACTATCATTTCGTATAAAACTAGTCTGGAAAATTTTTGATTAAATACATAAAAAATTCTTTGGTTTTCCTTTTTTTCAGAGCCGGTTTCTGAACGTTTTTGGTTTACATAGGGCTGACAAGACTGTCGGGTGTTAGAAAATCCCGCGCATGTTCAGTCGTTATGCGTCTTCTGTAACTTCACTTGGAAAAAAGGTGTCGTTTTGGGCCCAAAAAACGAAAGGGGGCTCCCTTTCAAATTGCCGCAATGGGCAGGGCTTTGACCAAAAGACCGCAAAAGTGGTCATTAAACTATTCGTTTTTTTAAATTTAAAATCATAGTAAAAAATTGCAATTTTAAAAAATGATAGTTGTAGAAAAAACACAGCGTCAGCAAGAAAACAAACAAAAAAACAAAAACCCCCACCACCCAAAAAAATTTATGATTAGATGGGTGAAGTTGACAGGCGCTTTCCAAAAGAATTTAGCCCAAAGCGCCGTGTTTTTTAAACCAACACGCACGCTCACGTTTAACATGTGCATTAAACTAACAGGCAAATTTTAATGAAAATTCTACTACTACTAAAGTTTTTAAAAATAATAGATAATTTTTAAAATTTATCGGAAAGAAACAATCTACAAAAATTTAAATTTAAACCCCCCCGGGTTTTTTTAAGAAAATATTGGGAGGGTGAAAAAAAAATTTATCAAATACTATATAACTTACAAAACAAACCTAGTAAACAACCCAAAAATTTACACAGGGGGTATTTTTCTACGGGGGTCAAAATTTTCCGTAACCCTGGGGGTCAAAAATTTTCAGAAGGAGTCCCAAAATTCTCCGTAGAATAAGGGGAAACCCTTTTTGTTTTCTTCATGTTTTTGGAAACCAAAATTTTCCTAGAATATTGACTCCAAAAACATTTAGAAAACTGAAAAGGGTTTATTTTTTTCCCCGGGGAAAAAAAAACCGGGGGGGTCAAAATTTTTACGGATCAATATTCTCCGTAAACCGGCCAGTCCTTTAATTTTCCCGCCCAAAAATTGGGCCCGGGGCCTCGATTTTAGTTTGGGGTGTTTTGTGTTTTGTGGGGTGGGTTGTGTGTGTGGGGTTGTGCCGCGCGTGCGTGCCCTGCGTGCGGGTATGTAAGTGTGTGTGTGTGTGGGGGGGGTGTGTTGGGTGTTGCGTGCGTGGGGTGCGTGTGTGTTTATTTTAAAGGGAATAAAATAATTATTTAAAAAGGGAATTCCCGCAATTTTCTTTAAATAGTAACAATGATGAAAAATAATAATAGGAGAACAGGCCCCGAAAAACGTTGGTGTCTTGCTGCATTCTGCGAGTATTTTTTAAGCGCAACAAATTTCCCTTCTTCTCCTAAAAAATTAAATTTTTTTATTATTAAAAGAAGTATAGAGTAAATAGTAATTAAAAATAATAATAATTAAAAAAATGAATACTTATTAGCGCCTATTCTCGGGTAGAGGGCCCCGGGTCTTTAAACGCTTTACCAAACCACAATCGTTTACAAGGGCGCCTCCCCGGGTATGCCCATGAAGAGGCCAGCTGGGTTTATTCAGTCGTTTCCCGTGTCATCCAGTCAGTATCATTCAATATCGATCACTCATTTTCCTTACTTCCTTCATTCTTTCCATTTCTCACGCAGGGTGCATGCTATGTGTAACGTGTCATCCATACCAACGGCCAAACTGGCCTACTCTTCCGAAAGTTGGTAATGGGATTTTACGTGTGTGCAAGATGTTATGCATGCGTTCACACACGGAACCTCGGTTTATAGTCTCATTCGAAGGACTGTATGGGAAATTGAGTCAGAACCAATGTTAACTCCGAGGGAAAAATCCCCCTGTACCGAAACGCCCCGGCGGGGGTTCGAACCCGCAACCCCAGGATCACCAAGATTACGAGTCAGGCGCTCTACCAACTGAACTATTCCGGCTGTAGTATTAGTAGCAGTATCAATATCATCATTATTTTCATCCCTCTAATTGTTATTTTACTGTTATCATTATCATCATTGCTATTATGATAATTGATATTTTTATTGTTTTTAAATTTTTTTTAAAAATTATTACCCTTGTTCTTGTAGTTATTGTCATTATTAATAATAATGATAATAATGAGGACAATTTCTATAGCGCCCATCCTAACGACTTAGGCTACAGGGCGCTTTACAAGTTCTAACAATTCAACATCTAAACCACACACACACACACACACACACACACACACACACACACACACACACACACACCACCACGCACGCACGCACGCACGCACGCACGCACGCACGCACGCACCACACACGCACGCGCGCACACACAACACACACACACACACACACACACACACACACACACACACACGCACACGCACACACCACACTTCTGTGTTCACGAGTGGTAAACACACACACACGCTCGCGCGCACGCACTCGCGCACGCACGCACTCGCGCGCCGCTCGCACGCACACGTACACACATATACCAACACGCACATAATAAAACATAATATCGCATACATAAACACACTGTATAACACGGTGAACAGCTCGTTTGTACACGAGCAAAGTGTGCAAGTGACATGTAGTAATATTTCAGGTGGTATCCTGCAACTGGCGTTTGAACAAATAATGTTTTAAGTGCAGACTTGAGAGTCGGGAAGGAGGGGTATGACGTAGATGGAAACGCAGTGAGTTCCAGAGTATTCGATGTGCCTTGCACAGAAAATGAGAATGCTCTAGAACCGTGCTGCTTTCGGTTATACGAGGGAATTCGAAAAATTCGGTCATCAGGGGAAGAACGGTGGGGACGTGTAGGAATATGTTTCGAAGCGATCAGAGAGATAGGTAGATGATTCACCCGTGAAAACTTTATAACACAGACACGCCGACTTATACTGAATTCTGTGCTCGATTGTGAGCCAGTGTCATTTCTTCAAGAGATCCGAAGCATGATGCTGTTTTGGCACCTTGAAGATAAGGCGGGCGGCTGAATGTTGAACACGTTCTAGAGGCTGGAGTGAGGCTGCAGGGACATCAAGGAGAAGAGCGTTACAATAATCTCATTATCCCTGACATGATCATTGTGACAATACAATACATAACAACACAACACAATGCAAGTACGATACAATCCAGTGCGTTGCCATTCGATGTTACCGAGTGCAATGCAGCATAGTATAGCAGAAACATGTTTGGCAAGTTATGCAGGGACAAGTTTCACAATGCCAAGCGAAGTAACCTGTTGTTCATAATTCTATTTTGCCATAAAGGTGTAGTCTCCCTTTAAAGGAAAAAAGGAGACTCCTCTCCTCTCTCTCTCTCTCTCTCTCTCTCTCTCTCTCACACACACACACACACACACACACACACACACACACACACACACACACACACACACACACACACACACACACACACACACGTACTCACGCACGCACAGGTGCTCGTGCACGCACACAGAGATGAGCGAAAGAGAGGAAGAAGAAAAACAAAAGAAAAAAGGAATAGATTAATAGATAGCAATGTGTGTGTGTGTGTGTGTGTGTGTGTGTGTGTGTGTGTGTGTGTGTGTGTGTGTGTGTTTGTTAGTTTTTGTAAATTTTTTTATTGATTGATTAATTGACTGATACTGAAAACCCAAAGATGAAGATGTCAGGCTAAAGCCCAGTCTTACAACATGAAATGAAAATAGGGCCTAATGGAACAACAACAACAACACGTCCCTATTCTTTTTCACCCACCATTAATATTATTACATTACAATACTGTCCTCACAACCTTCTCCTACTCCAGTAGCACTGTTAGCTTTTACTCATTGACCATCTTCATTCCTTTTCCCTAGCCTACTATTGCTGGTACAAACATTACTCTTATTACTATTGCTTTCAGCAGTAATC
>JAFLJL010015532.1:20773-23273 GCA_018398815.1 Conus ventricosus
GCGGGTGTTGTAGGGATTTTTCTTTTAAAGGTTTTGGGGGGTTTGGGGTTTTTTTTTTTAAATTTTTTGGGGGGGGTTTGGGATTTTCTTTTGATTGTTTTGGGGTGTTTTAGGGATGTTTACTTTAGATGGGGATGTTTTGGGGTTTTTTTTTTGGTTTTTTGGGTTTTTTTGGGGTTTTTTTAGATTTTGGGGGGTTTTTTAAAAAAATTTTGGTTTTGGGAGGTTTTTGAGGGTTTTATTTTTTTTGGTTTTGGGTTTTTTTAGGGATGTTTACTTTAAGGTTTGTTTTGCGGGTTTGTGGGATGTTTTTTAGATTGTTTGCAGGTGGTTTGTAGGGGTTTTTTTTTAGAATTGTTTTGCGGTTTTTAGGGATGTTTTTTTAGGATTTTTGCAGGTGTGTTGTGGATGTTTATTTAGGTTGTTTTAGGTGTTTTAGGGTTTTATTTTTTAGGATTTTTTGGGTGTTTGGGGGTTTTTTTTAGATTTTTTGATGGTTGTGGGGATTTTTTTAGGATTGTTTTAGGGTTTGTGGATTTTATTTAGGTTGTTTGTAGGGGTTTTGGAGTTTACTTTAGCATTGTTTGCAGTGTGTTGTAGGGATGTTTACTTTAGGATTGTTTGCAGGTGTGTTGTAGGATTTTTCTTTAGGATTGTTTGCAGGTGTTGTGGATTTTTACTTTAGGATTGTTTTGCAGGTGTGTTGTAGGATGTTTACTTTAGGATTGTTGCAGTGTGTTTGTAGGATGTTTAGCTTTAGGATGTTTTTGTGGTTTTTAGGGATGTTTACTTTAGGATTTTTGCAGGTGTGGTTTGTGGGATGTTTACTTTAGATTGTTTGCAGGTGTTTGTAGGGATGTTTACTTTAGATTGTTTGCAGGTGTGTTGTAGGGATGTTTTACTTTTAGCATTGTTTGCAGGTTTGTTGTAGGGATGTTTTTAGGATTTTTGCAGGTGTGTGTTTGGCATGTTTACTTAGGATTGTTTGCAGGTGTGTTGTAGCATGTTTTCTTTAGGATTGTTTGCAGGTGTGTTGTAGGGATGTTTACTTTAGATTGTTTTTGAGGTGGTTTTGGGATTTTTACTTTAGGATTGTTTGAGGTTGTGTTGTTTTGAGGGTTTTACTTTAGGATTGTTTGCAGGTGTGTTGTAGGAGTTTACATTTTGGTTGTTGTGGGTGGTTTTTTAGGATTGTTTCTTTGAGGGTTGTTTGCTTTGGATTGTAGGTGTTTTGATTTTAGGATTGTTTGGAGGGTTGTAGGATGTTTTTTAGGATTTGCGGTGGTGGGTTTTTTTGGGTTTGAGGGGTTGTGGGTTGTTTCTTATGTTTGTGGATTGTTTGCAGGTGTGTTGTAGGGATGTTTACTTTAGTGATTGTTTGCAGGTGTGTTGTAGGGATTTTACTTTAGCATTGTTTGCAGGTGTTGTAGGATGTTACTTTAGGATTGTTTGCAGGTGTGTTGTAGGGATGTTTACTTTTGGATTGTTTGGATGTTTTAGTGGTGTTACTTTAGGATTGTTTTGCAGGTGTGTTGTAGGGATGTTTACTTTAGGATTGTTTGCAGGTGTGTTGTAGGGATGTTTACTTTAGATTGTTTGGGTGGTGTAGGGATGTTTACTTTAGGATTGTTTGCAGGTGTGTTGAGGGGTGTTTACTTTAGGATTGTTTGCAGGTGGTTGTAGGATGTTTACTTAGTTGTTTGCAGGTGTGTTGTAGGGATGTTTACTTTGATTGTTTTGCAGGGTGTTATTAGGATGTTTACTTTAGGATTGTTTTTCAGTTTTGGGGTTTTTAAGGGATGTTTACTTTAGGATTGTTTGCAGGTGTGTTGTAGGGAGTTTACTTTAGATTGTTTTCAGGGGTGTTGTAGGGTGTTTACTTTAGGATTTGTTTGCAGTGTGTTGTAGGGATGTTTACTTTAGATTGTTTGCAGGTGTTTGTAGGCATGTTTACTTTAATTTTTTGCAGGTGTGTTGTAGGGATGTTTACTTTAGGATTGTTTGCAGGTGTGTTGTAGGAGTTTTACTTTTTAGGATTGTTTGAGGTGTGTTTGTAGGAAGTTTACTTTAGGATTGTTTGCAGGTGTGTTTGTAGGATTTTACTTTAGGATTGTTTGAGGTGTGTTGTAGGATTTTACTTTAGGATTGTTTGCAGGTGTGTTGTAGGCATTTTACTTTAGATTGTTTGCAGGGGTGTTTGTAGGGATGTTTACTTTAGGATTGTTTGGGGAGGTGGTTGTAGGATGTTTACTTTAGATTGGGTTTTCAGTGTGTTGTAGATGTTTTACTTTAATTGTTTGCAAGGTTGTTGTTGTGGAGTGTTTAGGTGTTGGGGGTTGTAGGGGTTTTTAAATTTAGGATGTTTGCAGGTGTTTGTAGGGTGTTTAACTTAGGATTGTTTGCAGGTGTGGTTTAGGCAGTTTACTTAGGATTGTTTGCAGGGGTGTTGTAGGGATGTTTACTTTTGCATTGTTTGCAGGTGTGTTGTAGGGATGTTTTC
>JAFLJL010015532.1:28273-36850 GCA_018398815.1 Conus ventricosus
TGTAAGTATATATACTATCTTGATAATTATTCATCCATCCCAATATTCTTCTTATAAAACACACTGGTTAATTAATTTGTAGATGTTTTCAGTCGATGAATTTCAAAATTATCTATAAAATTAAATTTAAAATTAGTAGTATAGTATGTCATTATAATTGCCTGTTAGTGTGAATGCACATGTTGACGTGAGCGTGCTGTTGGGTTTTAACACACGGCGCTTTGGGCTAAATTCATTTTGGAACTGCGCCTGTCAACATCATCATCATCATCATCATTTTTGTTGGTGGTGGTGGATTTTTGTTTGTTTTTTTTGTTTTATTGCTGACGCTGCTGCTTTTCTACAACTATCACTGTTTTATGCAGATTGTTATTATGATATTAAGTAGAAACGAAAGATAAATGACCACTATTGCGGTCTCGGTCAAAGTCCTGTCATTGCGGCAAGTTGCAAGGAGCACAGCTTCGTTTGTCGCTAAACGACATCCGTTTTCAGCCTGTGAAGTTACGAGAAGAAACGCATAAAGACTGAACATGTCGCAGGACTTTAACGCCGACAGTCTGTGTCAGTCTATGCTCAAGCCAAAAAGTTCAGCAACCGAGCTCTGAAAACAAGGAATCAAAGAATTTTTATGTAGTAAAACAATAAGGTTTCTCAACTAAGTTTTATACGAAATGATAGTTCTTAAATGTTACAAGGGTGTGCTTTAGAGGGAAAAGTTAACAGACTTGGCAGTAAACTTTCATTACTGGGAAACCCTTTCATGTGTTTTGAAAAATATGCCTATCCGAAATAAACTACAAAACTATCTGGCTCTGGTAAACATGCAGGATGGGTACAGTCTGTTGGTTGATCTCCGCATCAACAGGTCTCCCGTATAATTATTTTGACAGTTTCGCAGTGGCAGGATGATGCAGGTCGAAGAATCTCCGCTATAAAATATACTTGAAAGGATCCGGGTCGATGATTGACTATGGTCTGAACTCTGTCCAATTTTTGAGAACCAATCAGCAACCCTACTCCCACACAGAGACATACAAGCATACTTTCCTTAAATACATAAGAACAAGCAAGCCAAAACATGAAATAAAGAAAGTTTTAAAAAATAAAAATCAATCAAAGCAGACAAACCCTGCAGAAACTGTGCATTTACAAACTCAGTAATAAAGTAAGTTTATACATAGATCTATCGACATGGAGACCTATATTGCTGTGCAGATCTACTAATGCGAGATCTGCCAAACAATCCAGTCAGTGTGCTACGCAAATGCAACGAGAGGTTCATTATAATCTGGCTTGAGTATAAATCGAACAGTTCGAATGATGAATTAAACAAAACAGTTGCGTTTGAAGGCAGAGAAGCTGTCTCTATAAGAAGTTGTAAATGAAATGAGGCAGGGAACAGAAAACAATAAACAGTAAACAAGTGGGGTAACTTTTGCTCCCATAAGAAGCAGGCAATACAAATATATCTGCCTTCAAAAGGATTACGATGGTTCCCTTATGCAGTGTCACGGTCAAAAATAGAACAACCAAGTCGTGGTCCAGGTTGTTTGGACATAAGCTCTAACTCAAATATTCTGGGCGCCACATAGACGGGCCCATGGTTCGGATCCAGCCAATTAAGCATAGGGGAGAGGCTCCACAGAGACGGTCTGTCCGGCTAGACGGACTAAGCAGCTTTGACCGACGCCTCGATGTCTAGCGAGACGAGTCGTAGCGCCTGGCTCAGGCTCATCTAGCCAATTTGTGGAACCAGCGCCATTGTTAGTCGGACGTCGCAGGTTAAAGCAGGAAAGGGAGAGGGAGAAGGTAGTGGTGAAATCTAGCTAAACAATTAAATGACCAATTGACCACCACAGAGAGTAAGGCGTGTAGGCGTGACTGTCATGATTTGAATATCCAATGGAATTAGAGGGAGATAACTTCGGGTATCAGGGGTAAAAATACTGACCAATGGTACTCGCCCTTTTTTGGACAGATCGGAACGGAATAAGAAGGATGTGAGAGTGAGAGAACGGCAGAACGAGGGGGGGGGGGACGAACAGAGAGACAGAGAGAGAGAGAGAGGTTCTGGGGTGTAGTCTCTGCAGGAGAAAGGCAGAGAGATGAGAGGAGTGAAGTTTGAGCATTAGCACCAGATATAGTCTGCAAAGGGAGGACTAAAGAGAGATGTGGAAAGAGAGAGTTGCTAACTAATGAAGAGAAAAGGAAAGAAAAGAAAAGGAAAAGAAAAGCAACCATGTCCATTTAATGAGCAGACTAGGAGAGAGAGAGAGAGTGCAATGCGTTAATGCAGAAGAAAGAAAGGAGAACAGATCGATGTTGATAGTCACTGTTCTATCTTCACTGGGTTCGACCTCATACTTGGCCAGCGCCACTTTCATCGACAGACCACGCCAGTGCCAACAGTCTCACCTGACCAGGCGCCAGCAGACCAAGACCAGTGCCAGCAGTTGTGTCGTGCTTGTGAAAGTGACAGTGAAAAGAAAGAAAAAAAAAAGAAAAGAAAAGACAGTGATTCGTGAATAGTTAAGATCACCTGGCCAGGTAAAGTAGAAATCTATTTATACCCGGGTTAGTTAATGATGTTTTAGATAAATGATTTTTTGAAGTTCAGGAAAGAGAGAATGTTTTATTTTGTTTGATTCCATATGCATTGATGTTTCGTTCTATGAACATGTGTAGTAAAGTTATAGACTTTACTAGTGGTTTGATGTGACGAATGCATGATATATGAATGAGATCGTAAGCAAGCTGTGAGTGTGTTGGGCTGTGCGCTAGTCCATTCCTCCATCGACATCACCCGAGGTTGACAATTTTATTGGCGAGCCTGCCAGGATATTCTGGCCCATTTATTATAATTGTTCAACTTCTCAGAGAGGAAGCTGGGTGGGATTCAAGTATTGTAATCCTAAGACAAGGGGTTGTCTTACTGTATGTTCCCAAGACAGTTAAATACTAGCTTGGCATTGCTTCCAGATAGTTAATAACTAGGCTTGGCATTTAAGCCCCAGAGTACTTATTTCGCACAGATTGCCTATAATTCGCTCTCATAGTGGGTCAGGCGCTGGGCGTCTTATAAAAAACTAATTACGTTGTCCCAAGCTATATTATCATTCATGGATTGTGTATTACGTCACTCGTGTCGGTAACCACCAGTTTGGCTGTCGTAGTAATAAATCTTGTTCAAAAAAAAAGATTAATGGCGAAGAAAAGAACACCCCTATTGAACAACTTGTGAGCGACGCTCGTGATTTAGGCTATTCAGGAGAAGAGTTGCGAGCATTCGTTGAAAACCAGCAAAAGATGGAAAGGGATAAACGCGCGAAAGACGCCGTGTCGGCCAGTAGAAGCGCAGGAAACAGAAAGAATAAGGGAAACGCAGGAGAACAGAAAGAATGAAGCAGGAAGACAGAAAGAATAAGGGAAGCGCAGAAACAGAAAGAATGAAGCAGGAAACAGAAAGAATAAGGAAGCGCAGGAAGACAGAAAGAATGAAGCAGGAAACGAAAGATTAAAGGTTCAATTAGAGTTAGAGAAAGTGAGATACAAGGAGACCACCGAGGATGGTAGTTCAGTTTCCAGTACTCTGTGCCAGTTACGCCCCCCGACCAAAGTTGCCCAAATTCTCCGAAGGAACCGATTCGATGATGCATACATCGTCGTTTCGAAACGTTTGCGACCAGTCAGGGTTGGCCTTCAGAGAGTGGGCAGTCATTTTGTCAGCGTTACTGACGGGTAAGGCATTACAATTTTCACTGCGTTACCAGCAGAACAACAGTCTGATTTCGGCGCTGTGAAGGAATCGTTGATGAAAGGATTTGACCTCACAGAGGAAGGATTCAGAAAGAAATTTCGTTCAGCTAGATGCAAGCAGGGAAACGTACACTCAGTTTGGTGCACGTCTAGATCACTATTTTGAGAAATGGTTAGAGTTGAGTGGTACGAAGAAGGAGTTCGCTGAATGAAAGAGCTAGTTATGAAAGAACAGATTTTGTCAGGTTGCGGCCCTGAGTTAACCATACATTTGAAAGAGAGACAGCCAGAGACAGCAGGAGAGTTGTTGAAGTTCGCAGAGGTGTATAGAGAGGCACGTTTGGGCACTAAGGTGCAGGAGAAACAGTGCCAGGCATAGGTGAGAAGAGTGCAAGGAGACCAGGGAGTTTTCTGCAAAGTCTGCAAACCCAGTGGTGGGCAGAAGGAAGGGCAAAGGACATTAGGTGTTTCATTTGTCACAAGAAGGGACATGTGGCGAGGGATTGTCGCATGAGGTTCCAGAAGGCAGCAGCCTTGCAGAGTCGATAGGTGTCGTCAAGGGAAACCGACCTGCAGTGGAACCAAAAGGGATTCAGTCTGAAAGAGGGTGGAGTGCAGCCTATGGCGAGCACTGGACAGCCAGTCAGGTCAGGGGTATGGAGGGCAATAGGCTGAGTGGTGTCGTTACCAGTGGAAGAGAAGGGTGGATTGGCAGAAGAGGGTGAAAAGTGTTACGTGACACTGGTTGTTCATGCGGTGTTAGTCGAACACCGCTGTGTCGAGAAAGGGGATTGACATGGCAAATCCAGACCTGTACTCTAATCGATGGCACTGTGAGGGGAGTTTCAGTATGGCTAAGATAGAAGTACGTTACCCCTTACTTTCAGGCGAGTTTGTCTGAGTTGGTGATGGAGAAAACCCTTCATGATTTGATCATTGGAAATATTCCAGGGGCAAGGGATCCAGGGGATCCGCGAGCTGTGACTGCTACAGGGGCAGCAGTTCAAACCGGGAGCAAGAAGGAGGAAAAAGGTTGATAAACCGTTAGATCGATTCCAGCAAGGAAGTCCAGGCATAGATTGTGTCGCCCGATGAGTTTAGGGCAGCCGCCCAGGAACAAGACCTTCGCTCGTAAAGTCTTGGGAGGTTGGCAAGAAGGTGGAGAGAAAACAGGAGCGTTAGAGGAGGTGAGACAGAATTTCTTGTGACAGGCGGGCTGTTGTACCGAGGTGATTCACTAGGGGACGACAGGTAAGGTGACACTCAGATTATAGGTACAGCAGGTTATCGTGACACTGTCATGTAGTGGGTCACAGTCGCTCATGGCGGGTCATTCTCGGCACCAGCAAAACAGCTGACCGAATCTTTGAGACTTTCATTGGCAGGAGCAATGGCAGACATCAAGCGTTTCTGCATGTCATGTGGACGTGGTCAAAGGTCTGCCCCAAGGGGGGCGTGAGAGGAAGGCGCCTCTTAAAACACGTCCTTTAAATTGGACACACCGTTCAGGAGGGGCCTGTTGATCTGATTTGGCCCAATCTCGCCCTGTTCCAAAGGTGGGCACAGGTATGAGGACCTGTAAGGTTGACAAAGGAAAGTTTTGCAGGAGGCTAGGTCGTTCAGAAGAAGCAATATGACAGGAAGGTGAGGAAGAATCCCTCAGGCGGGAGATCCAAGTCCTGGTACTGCTTCCCACGGGTCACAACAAGCTGCGGATGCATTGAAAGGACCATTCTCCATCACTGAAAAGGTCGTTCGGGATTACGAAATTGATGAGAATGGGAAAACCTTAAAACTTTTCCATGCGAATTTTCTCCGCAGAGCGATATATTCAGCGTGTGAGACTCAGCCATAGGCGGCAGCAGAAATCATTGATGAGGTGAAAGAGACCAGCAGAGAAGAAGGGGAGGATTTGTTTGCCTAAGTTGCCAGACGGAGTCATACAGGGATTGTGTCATGTATTGAAGGGCTAGACAGTAGGGTTCCCAGTTTTGTTGTCGGAGGCGACACAAAGCAAGCAGAAAGGGAAAGGTGGGAGAGATGATGAATTCAGAGAGACAAAGACCAAAACAGAAGTCAGGAGTCTGCTAGGTTTTATTGGGGGGTTCTATAGGGAGTTTGTTCCAAATTTCGCAGAATCACGGAAGTCTCTCTGTGATTTGGTCCAAGGCAGGGAAACGGAGCAGTGGTCGGTGGTCAGACGCTGCCAGAGCAAGCACTGCAGGAGGGCTGAAAGATAGGTTTCCCGTCCCATTGAAGCTACCAGATATGTCCAAAACCATATTTTGTTGCGGACAGATGCATCAGGCGGGTGGGGATAGGTGCGGTATTGTTTGCAGGAGCAGAAGTGGTCGAGTTCCCTGTGAGGTAGCTAGCAGGAAGTTGACAAGTGAGAAGAAGGGTGGGCGTACGCAACTGTAGAGAAGGAGTGTTTAGACTGTGTGTTGGGCGTGCAGAAGTTCCACAAAATACTTGTATGGAAAGAGTTCGTGATAGAGGACAGATCACCACCACTCAAATTCCTGCAGGAGGGCACAGTGAAAAACAGCAAGGTTCTGCCGTTGGCAATGGACCCTGCAGCCTACAAGTATCGAGTGCAGTACATTGCAGGTCGGACAGAATGTCGGAGCTGACTATTAAAGTGGCGTATTCTAGCAAGCTGCAACTCAGAGGAAGTCAGTATATCCGGGGCATGCTTTGTTGATAATAATTGTGTTGATGATTACGTTTTGTGATTGGATTATGGGTTCATTTCCCAGTTGCTATGGTTCATATTTTTGTGTGAACCTTGTTAACATTTTCTTTGTGAGACTTGTTCATGTGAATGTAGTTATGCTTGGAGGCATACAGTCGCTTGGGTAGTGATGCATTATTTGCAATAAGTGAGGTTGGAGATTCCTCAGTGAAGTGTCATGGATCTATGATCATTTATATAGTGTGATTTTGATAAGAATTGTGATGAGAAGATCGTGGCAACTCCGCAGGTAGGGGAATTGCTTAAGTGCGCACAGAGGTCGTTATAAAATGAGTGAAATAACGCAAGAGCGCACGTCAATACAATCATTGGAGTGGTATTCACTAATGTATATGTTATAATTTAGAAACCGTGGTTGTAAGTATTTTCAAAATTTTGTCGCGCGTAGCTGTGTGTCAGCAAATTCGCGTTGTTGTCTTTTTTGTACCGTGTTTTGAGGACTAATGCGGAGATAGTCCTTTTGCAAACGGGGGACAATTGTCACGGTAAACAACAAATCCCCCCCCCCCAACCAAAGTGCAATGGTCCGTCGCGGCCACTTCAATGGAATAAGTCCAAAAGCAGGACATCTTGGCGCCACGAAGACGGGCCATGGTTCGGATCCAGCCAATTAAAAGCATAGGGGAGAGGCCTCCACAGAGAGGGTTCTGTCCGGCTAGACGGACTAAGCAGCTTTGACCGACGCCTCGTTGTCTAGCGAGACGAAGTCGTAGCGCTGGCTCAGGCTCATCTAGCCAATTGCGGACCCAGCGCCATTGTAGTCAGGACGTCGCAGGTTAAAAGCCGGAAAGGGAGAGGGAGAGGTAGTGTGTGGTGGGGTGTGTGAAATCTAGCTATCAATTTAATGGACCAATTGACCACCACAGAGAGTAAGGCGTTGTAGGCATATGTGACTGTCATGATTTGAATATCCAATGGAATTAGAGCCGGGAGATAACCTTCGGGTATCAGGCGGTAAAAATACTGGACCAATGGTACTGGCCCTTGGACAGGAGGGGAGGGCATAAAGTAATTGCGTGAGTGAGAGAGAGGAGAACGAGGGGGAGAACGAGAGAGACAGAGAGAAGAGAGGTCAGAGTGTAATGCTTTGAGGAGCGTAAAAGCAGAGTAGAATGAGGGGGGAGGAGAGAAGGAACAAGTTGAGAGATAGCAGGAGATAGTCTGCAGAGGAAGGACTGAGGAGATATGTGGAGAGAGAGAGAGTTGCTAAAACTAATGAAGAGGACAGAAAAGAAAGAAAAAAGAAAAGAAAAGCAACCATGTCATTTGAATAAGAGCAGACTAGGAGAGAGAGAGAGGAGAGAGTGCACTGCGTTTTTATGACAGGAAGAAGAAGGAGAACCAGATCGATGTTGATAGTCACTGTTCTATCTTCAGGGGTTCGACAATCATACTTGGCCAGCGCCACTTTCATGCGGCAGTCCAATGACCAGTGCCAGCGTCCAGCCTGACCGGGTGCATCAGACCAAATCCAGTGCCGCAGTTGTGTCGTGTCTTGTGAAAGTGACAGTAAAAGAAAAAGAAAAGAAAAGTAAAAGACAGTGATTCGTGAATAGTTAAGATCACCTGGCCAGGTAAGTAGAAATCTGTTTATCCGGGTTAGTTAATGATGGTTTTGGATAAATGATTTTGTGAAGTTCAAGGAAGAGAGAATGTTTTATTTTGTTTGATTCCAATATGCATTGATGTTTCGTTCTATGAAGCATTGTGTAGTAAAGTTATCGGACTTTACTAGTGGTTAGATGTGACGATGCATGATATATGAATGAGATCGTAAGCAAGCTGGTGAGTGTGTTTGGGCTGTGCGACTCGTCCTTCCCCACTGACACTCACCGAGGTTGACAATGATTGTTATCTTTATTTCCAATGGTAACGATAAGGAAACATGCTTTTTTCTCAACGCGACCCTTGCCCCGCTTAAAGCGGACTAAACTAAGCACGACTAGCGGCCTAAAAAAATACAAAACTTTTAACAAGCTACATTACTTCAAAGTACATTGGAAACGAGGATGGAGTTGTTTCTCCATCAACATTGCCACGTAGATGAATTTTGAAGAATAAAA
>JAFLJL010015533.1:0-21623 GCA_018398815.1 Conus ventricosus
AACTAGCAAAAATTCACGAGGGGTCCAGCAAAACTCAAGTCAGAAATAGAGAGAAGTCCTCACTCGCACTGAAAATATATTCACTCACACACATACACAGAAAAGAAAACAAATGCAAATACACAATAAATAATTAAACTTTCTTTTTTTTCCCTTCCCCCAAACCCTTGAGGGTACAAATCAAAATCTTTTTCTTTTCAATACAAAATATATCTTCTTTTTTTTCCAACCCCGAGGGCACAAACAGAAATCTTTCCTCTGAGGGTACAAATAAAAATCTTTCTTATTTTTTTTTTTTTTTCCAAGGGGAGCAAAACAATGGCAGCTACGTCGGGGTCACCACTGTCACACTGTCACTTTGCACACATGCATCATGACAACATTTACTCCATACGCACACGCAATCTTTCCAATCAACCAAAAGGCACACTACCGAATGTTTTTTCTTCTCCCCCTCTCCTTCGGGAAAAAACACTTTACTAAATCACATCAAACAATTTATAAACAGATTTTATACATGTATCTCTCTTTACACTGAGAGAAAAACTAATTCATTCAAGATTCTATAAAGTCATGGCCTTCACATTACATTACCCAAGATCCAGACCAGGACAATAAATAACTCCTGTAATCATTGATGCCATGCCTGCATCAGATATAAGACCTCTCCATACTGTCATAAATTCCCTGTCTCTCTCAGACATCGTATCGCCCCTTGAATTCTCCCGTCACTGGAGATATGAGTTCCGACTCCTCTTCCTTGAATTCTCCTGTCACTGGAGAGATGATGAGTTCCAACTCCCTCTCCTGGAGTCTTTAATTGCTGGGGCTGAACTACCGGTGTGTTCCCCACACCATGGCCATCTTTAACCACCTCACGGGGTGAAAAGTGAAGGGTGAAGGGCGAAGGCTGAAACACGAATAAGGTTCGTGTAAGTAACCTGCTTCCCAATTTAATTATGAATTCTTTCTTTCTCTTTTCTTTAGGTTTTCCCCTGTAGCTTTCCCCCAAATATCTATGGCTCACCTGGGAATGACTGGTCAGCAGTGAGGACCAGCGTCCTGACAGGTTCGAGTCTCTAGGCCATCTGCTGGGCTAAAACTGATTCTTTCCTCCCTCCTCCTAGTGAGTGCATACTCAGTGTTCAAAACACATGACCAGCACCTTACCAGCCCTTATTAAACTATCTCTCAGTGGTCACTTTCACCCAATGACCACCCTTCTTTCTTAATGAGTCATTCTCACCATTATTTGGGGACGCCCACTACACTAGTCAAGCCACATGAATATTCTTCCTTTTTAGTAGTGGCATGGGGAAATAATTCATATCACTAACTACATGTGATGGAGCGTCACATGCCTTGATGTGAGGCTACGTCACATGACAGACAGTTAACACCTCTTGGTAGGGTAGCAATACTAAAATCTCTTATCCTCTCAAAGTTGACACACCCCTGGTTACTTTTACCAAACCCACCAGACATATTTTTTCAAACATGTCAACAGGCTTTTACAAATTTGTTTTGGAACAAGAAGCCAGATAAGATTAACCGAAAAAACTGCCCATAAAAGTATCAAAGATGGCGGTATTGTCTTCCTGACCTAAAAAACGTTTGTTTTATCTCTGAAGCTGTCCTGGATACGTAAAGCTGAAACGTCAACCCATAAATGGCGAAATATTCTGTTGCATAACTTCCCTAAGTGGTCGCTTATGAAAAAATGTGGTCCAGAATTCGTTTCCAAATTCACAAAGTATAATCAGTTTGGGGGTGAATTTCTTGATGTTGACATCTTCGCAAGCCCGCTGTCGTTCGCTAGGGGTATCTTCTTTACGACGTAATTCGTATTCAAGACATGTTGATCACGGCCAGACCTTGATCATTTCACAAATAATAACTGTATTAAGCTTTTGTTAGATTCTAACATCTTCAGGTGTGGTTTTTTTGTTTTGTTTTGTTTTGTTTTTTTGCTTTTTTTGTGTGTGTTTTGTTTTTTACCACTTCTCGACTTGAACATGAGGGAACGTACGGCAATTATTATTTTATTTTTTTTACTTTTGTTTTTCTAATGATTTTCCAACATTAATAACAAAAAGGATAATCAACATAACATACAGTAAACATCATACAAATGGGTACACTAAATCAAGGGAGGAATAGGGGTAAAAAGGAAAAAAAGGTATAAACACATGAAAAAAAAAATCAAATAGTCCATTCAATAATCAACGAAAAATAAAAGAAAAGAAAAAAGGTCACAAACGTACAACCTTAACTCTTTCTCGTTCATGAGGCCACCCGAGGAATGAATACGTCCATTATGCCTGTCCAAATAGGGTAAAGTGGTTAGTCAGAATGTTTTCACATGTATACACATATTTTCATAGATTTCATTAGCTACTTATTACCCCCGACTACTTTTTGCTCGTTCTTTTTCTTTTTCCCTCCTCGTCTAACTCATTCCAATAGACGTAACAGTTAGTTTTTTCATAAGGGTACCATTTTCTATCAAATTCCATGTATTTCATTTCTGAATAATGCAATTATTTTTCAACCCTATATAAAACTGAGCCACAAAAGAAACGCAAATGGAGGGGTAGGTAGGGGTGAATATAATTAATGGCACTGTAGGTGCGCTGTGACCATATATTCCGTGCGGTCATGAGTCAGCATTAGACCTAGTGTGCAGCACGTGCAAATCAGGTCAGTGTCACTAGAAATGAGCTCACACCGGCGCCATGAACGTGGAAGCGCGTTTTTGCATGTGCAAGGCGAATGCAAACAGTCATGTCAATCTTTTTTCGCTGAACAGTATTCACACATCACTAGAATAAAAACCCAGGCTATTACGCCCTGGCAAAGCAATCACTTCCACATGACCAAATGCCAAGAATGAGCGCCGTCGACAGAGTAAGAGCCATAGGCCGACTCCAAGCCGAAACCATCCTGCACAAGTCGCAGCTGCGTTTGGCGTGGCTGTTTCTACAATTTGTCGTTTGTGGGCCAGGTTCCAGGCAAATGGCGACGCTCGGGCCAACCCACGAAGTGGCAGACCCCGTGTAACGACTGTGCGACAAGATCGGGCGATTCACCGCCGTCACCTGCGTGAGCCATTCACTTATGCAACGGAAACGGCCAGAAACACCATTGGCAGGCATGGTGCACCAATTTCTGGTGAAACTGTGCGGCGTCAATTAACAGAACATCACCTGCACTGCCGCCGTCCGTAAGGCGACCTGTTCTTACTCCAAGACATAGGCAACAACGACTGCAATGGGTCCAGCAGCACCGGAACTGGAACTGGCGGCAATGGAGGGCATCCTCTTCACGGATGAGAGCCGATACTGTGTTCATCATGCTGATAACCGAATCCGGGTGTGGAGAGGCGCAACCAGAGTATGCCAACAACAACGTCCACGAGATCAACGCTTGGGAGGTGCAAGCTCATGGTATGGGGAGGAATCAGCCTCAACCAGCTTGTTGGGCCTATTGTTTTCCTAGACATTGCCCTGGTTGCGGAAATGGCGTTACTGCGCAGCGATACATTGACCAGGTGTTGAGGCCCGTTGTTGTGCCCCACTTCCAGCAGCATGGCCACCTCACTCTCCAGCAGGACAATGCTCGTCCACACACTGCCAGAGTCCACCACAGACTTCCTGCAGCAACAGGGCATCAGAGCTCTGCAGTGGCCCTTGCTGAGCCCTGATTTGAACCCTATCGAACACTTCTGGACCATCTCAAACGGGAGCTGAATGCTGTTCAGCCGAGGCCAACCACAGCCCGTCAGCTAGAGCAGGCACCGAGGCAGATCTGGAACAACGTCAACATGGCCACCGTCAACCGTCTGATCCACTCCATGCCCGCCAGATGTCAGGCTGTCATCAACGCTCGTGGGGACACACTCGTTACTGACCCTCTCCGTGACACTCGTGACACGTGACTAATTTTTGCTTCAGCCAACAATAAGAACACTAAAGCCAGAAACTCAATGGTTGCATTCAATTCATTTCAATGGTTGCAATTAAATGTCAACAACATGAGAGTACATTCAATGGACCCATCGTTTGCGTTTCTTTTGTGACTAAGTATATATGGTCGGCGTGTGTGTATGCATGTGTGCATGCAGTCATGCATATTTGTTTGGGTATGCGTGTATGTGTATACGTGAGCGTTTGTGTGCTTGTGCACGGGCGCGCATATTTGTGTGTGTGTGTGTGTGTGTGTGTGTGTGTGTGTGTGTGTGTGTGTGTGTGTGTGAGAGAGAGAGAGAGAGAGAGAGAGAGAGAGATTCGGATAATTTAATCATGCATAGGCCATTGCCCCTCATGATGGGGTACACTTTCCAGTTGAAAAAACTTTACAAACTTTGCATCTTTCTTATGAATTATACACACAGTCATATATGCACACATATTTCAAGATATTAAGACATAGCTGCAGATCGTATTTTAAACGCTTTGTACAAGAATATTGATACATTTCTGACAATGTTTTCATTTTTAGACGCCAACAGTAAAGTCAATCGAAACTGGCTGGGATGCTTATAAAATTTTAAAGGTATATATTGTTTTCGTAAATCATTTAATGTTGGACAGCACAAAAGAAAATGAATTTCATCTTCCTTGGTAATTCTACACAATGGAAATCAAATCTGCTTCTGTATGTGATCTATAACGATAGTAGTGACACGCAATTTCAGACACACCAGACCTAAATCTTGTCAATATAAATTTCAAGTGCCTATCTAATTCCAACTTCAAGTAGGTTTTATCATCATTTACAGTACAAAACGTTCTATATGTTTGAAACCGTTCAGTGTTATTTACATGGAAGTCCCATTCTTGCCACCTACACAATATCAATCTGTCTTTAAAATGATTCAAAAAGAGACTTATTTCTTCAACTCCTTGGTTCACCCCATACGTACCCAAAAACCATACGTATATAATTTGCATCGAATATTTGAAACCCAATTTCTTTTATTCCGTACATCTAAATCTAATAACATTCTATAGGCTTTCCGCGTAATCTGCACTCTTCTAATCGTGTTAATTTTAACCAGTATCTAATACACTGCACTGCTGAATTTATATAGATAGGATACCTGTTCGTCTCCCCATAGATAAGATCATTTGGTGTTCTCATTTCAACTCCTAAGAACTTTTTAAGTGCGAACATATGTAATTTTTCAGGATAAAGAGCTGCATTTTCAAGACCCCATATCTCGGCACCATATTGAACAATCGGTTGAATTTGAGCAACAAATAATTTTAAATAAAGATCAAGAGAATTTATTCTTCAATTTGTACAAATTTTGCATACACACAATAAGGCCTCTTGGCTCGCTTACAAGATCCTGGCATGCTGCAGTAAAACTCAGCCTCGTGGAGAAATAGATTCCTAAATATTTATATATATTTACCACAGGCATTAAGACCCCTTTAAATAATTCCATCTTTCTCTGGCTGCCAAATATCCTCCTTTTCTAAACACCACTATATTGCTTTTGTTCATATTTACATTTAAATGAAGTTCTGATGCTGAGCGATGAAGACTATTTAACTGCGTTTGTAAGCCAACAACTGTTTCAGACACTACATCATCTGCCAATAACAAAATGAATAATTCAAAATAATCATATGTAAACCTTGCACCATGTCTCCCACACATGATTACTTCTAATGCCATTCATTGATGAATAATGAAAATAATACCGGACTAGTAGCATCTCCTTGTTTCACGCCCGTGTACAGCTAATATAGTCTGTTAACGTATCCCCAGATCGGATTCTATTTTTGATATTTATGTACATACTATTACTACACCGAAAAAGTTTCCCTTTTATTCCATTTTTAAAAGAATAGGCCATAGTAAAATTTAATGTCTTTCAAATGAGTCGAAAGCTTTCTCAAAATCAACAAAAGCTACATAGAGTTTACGATTCATACAAAATTGTTTTTGTATTAAGGCTACCAGCGTGAACATATGATCGATGGTGGAATAGCCTTTTTTGAAACCTGCCTGAGTTCACCTGTAAGGTTTTGCTCTTCTATCCATTCCTGTAATCGGTTGTTTATTATAGTGCTGTAAATCTTGCTGCTTGTATCACATAAAGATATGCTCTATAGTTGTTTGGGATCGTTTGGGTTTCCTTTCTTAAATAGAGGAACAACAATGGATTTTGTCCAGTTATCCGGAAATACACCTTTATCAAATAAAGTATTACACAACTTGACGAAAAAATCAACTACTGGGTCTCCCACATTTTAATCATTTCCCCGATAATCTCGTCGGGTCCAGCAGCTTTGCCATTCTTCAATTTTCTATGGCGAAAAGAACTTCTTCCCTAGATATAGGGCGATTCATGTAAGCATTTTCCTCTTGTTCGTCATCCCTTCTATTTACAACTGTATAATTTTCTTCTGTTACCATATCTCTTTCAAGCAGACCTTTAAAGTGCTCAAACCAATCATCTGTTGTAATATTATTAGCTTGCTTTCTTCTAACAGAAATTCTACGTATTTTTTTCCCAGAATTCTTTTGATTATTAATGGACCCATTAATTTATCCAGTAATAAATCTTTAAATGCTCTTTTTCTTTTCGCTGTAGAAGATTCTTATATTTCTCTTCTTGCTACACAGTAAACGTCACTGTCGGCTGGATCTTTCGTTGTGCAAAAAACTCGTAATAAACGTTTTGCTTTTGCCTTACTTGATTTACATCTTTATCATACCAGTCACTGTTTTTACTTGAATTGTCAAAATAAATTCGTTTCTTCATACAAGCGCCATAAGTTTGACAGTTTGAATAAAAGCATTCAAAGCTTCATTGTGGTCATGGTCAATCAAATTAATGGCATAATTAAGTAAACTTAACACTTCAGAAGAATGCATTACGTCTATATAAGATTGTGATACATCGCAATTCCACACGAACTTTTCAATATACTTATTCACATTTTCAGCTCTAGCAGAAGGTTTAGTATTGTTAACCACATTCAAATAAAATTCAAGTGGTAAGTGATCAGATTCTAGTCTCTCTGAAACTACTAATTTACAAGAGGAGGAAACAACGAAGAATAATTCCTTAGATAGCAAGAAATAATCTTTGACACTATTTCCAGTTTGAGACACAAACGTGTAGTGTCCATCAAGGTCTCCATTACCTACACCATTAAGAATAAAAAAACCCAAAGAGCAGCGCACATATTCAACAAACTTTTCCCATAGTGATTCAGTATCTGGTCAGCCGATTTTCTATCAGAATATACAGAGCGACTTTCGATATTAGTACCAAATTCATCATCATGTAAAATATCGGGAGAAAAATTTGCAGTTCTACTGTTTAAGTCACCAGAGAGGATCACATGCACGTTAACATGTTCAAGCATAAAAGTCAACAATACATTCTTCAAGTGAACTAATGCCATTATCAATATCTAAGTAGTTATCAAAGGCGAGCCTTCAGGTGGTACATAAGAACACACATACAAAACATTATCTGTTAAACCAAGTAAATTCTTTTCAATCAGAACAAAAGCACAATGGGATTATCAACTTTGATTTCATGAATGAAAGGCATCATCTCATTCCTAACGAGGCACATAATGCCCCGGATCGTCTCCCTTGACTTGAAAGTTTTAACGCTGTTTCATAAACATTTTATAGTTTGTGAAAATGTTAAACGTCAGATTCTCTACAAACGTTTCTACGAGACATATAAAGTCGAATTTGAATAGATACGACAGAAAATCTCTTTGATGAATTTTAGAAGGAGTCCATTCACATTCCAGTGTAAAAAGGAATAACTATTACAATCACAAGCAATACTGTGTGAACTAGAAAATATCGATGATACATTATCCTTCATATCAACATCATTTGTTTCCCTGGTCATCCATGCGTTCATGTACACTCTCGCAAACATCACTTTCCACACTGACATCACTTCTTTCTTTTGATACAAACCCGCACCACCTGTTTTTTCATTGACTTCATGAAACACATCATTGTTTACTTCATTGTAGACATGTACATTTCTTTCTCGTTCATTACACAAGTACGCTTGTTTAATGTACAAGAATGAGAAAAAACAACATTATCAAAAGAAGAAACACAAACATTATTAGAAGAATGATTGAAATCAATCGTTTCATCCGTGATCATATCTGACCCTCGCCCTTTCCCCCCCGGACAACCCAATGCTAATTTCGTCATCGTGCTCATGTTTCACGGCGCACGACTCCGTTTCTGTAAAACTCCGTGCCTGTTTTGCGCGAGTAGTAAGCGTGCACCGCTCAGTTGCCGGTGTCACTGGTGTCACTGCGGGCAGGCCTCCCCCCTATTTAATTTCCCGGAGATTTTGTCCATCGACAAGTCCAAACTTTTTACCATCAATAAGGAGATGGTCGAACACCATAGTGGCACGCTTTCCCTCACTACGTGCTTTCTTGAGATGAGGGGTGAGCTGTCTCCTTACTCCCTACTCGGAACGAGAAGTCCTCTCCCAAGAATACCTGTGTACCTCTTAGTTTCTGTTTGCCTTAACATTTTTTCCTTGTCCCTGAAAAAGGTGCATCGTCCGATGATTGGAGAGTTTGGCTTCGAATTTAGACGATGAACACGGGCGAACTGGATATCGTCACTGATTTCAAGCTTTTCCTTGAGCAGGTCCTTCACAACACCTTCACAGTCCTGCGGTGTCTCGTTATCTCTGCGGGAAAGTCCATAAAAAATGACGTTGTTCCGTTTCGAACGCCCCTCCAGATCGTCTGTCTTCCTCTCCAAGTCCTGGATCCTCTTCGTCAAGGTGTTTGTTGGTGTGGCGTAGGGCCGCGTTCTCGTGCTGAAGGTCCTTCACCTCTTCCTTCAGGGATTCCACGTCACCATGTAGAGCAGCAAAACCGTCACGGAATTCCTTCATCTCCGCCTTCATGTCGTCGAACTTTGCATGAGAGTCTGAAGCATGGACATGACGTCCATCATGGTGGGTTCTGCTGCAGACGACGCACAGTGGAAGTGCTGGATTTAGTGCTGTCAGATCTGCCCGTACTGGTTCTTCGTCCCGCTCCACTGGCCAGGCTGGACTGTCGCAGAGTGTTCTTGGTTGGTCCAGGGTTTTGCTCAACATCACCGCACCGCAATTAAAAAAAACTCCCCCAAAACAAGTAAGTGAGGAGGCAGCCAACAACTACACCGTCTGCAACACTCCGAACTCTCAATGTCCTCTTCCGCATGTCGGCTCTGTTTCTTGCCGCTTCAACATGAAGGCCACAAAGATAGGCACAAAACATCCACATTGTACGCGGAAATGCTGATATGCAGAAGGCATGGTACCTTAGCAGCTACCATACAAAGACTTGGGTGACGTAACGTCTCAATCAGCAGTTATTAACTGTTAACTGCAGAGCAAATTAATCGTGTCTTCTACTCTGAACACAGTTCAAGATCCCCCCCCCCCCCCCCCCCCCCCGAGAGAGAGAGAGAGAGAGAGAGAGAGAGAGTGAGAGAAAAGAGAGAGAGAGAGAGTGTGTGTGTGTGTGTGTGTGTGTGTGTGTTGTGTGTGTGTGTGTGTGTGTGTGTGTGTGTGTGTGTGTGTGCGCGCGAGTGCGCGCCTGCATAAGCCTTTGATTTTTTTTTCTTTTTCTTTTGCCGGAAATGAATGTTCAGAAGATGGCTTAGTAACAGGAACAGTAACACTAACACCAATAGAAATGACGACAACAATCACGCACAAAGACAACAGCAACAAGAAGAGCAAGAAGAAGAAGAAGAACAACCACAGCAACAACGACACTCCACACTCACTCACACACACACACACACACACACACACACACACACACACACACACACACACACACACACACACACACACGCTTGCTCGCACGCACGCACGTACGCACACATCTGTGGACTCTCCTGTGTACACACCTGCATCGCTCCACCAATGCAGATCCACCAGCGCACACACGTTTACAACATGCACCGGAGTCCCTTTTATCTATGTTTATTTATGAAATGTAGCACATTGAGAAGCTAGTGATAATGATAACTTTTGCTAAGATAGAAAGTTTCATTGAACTTTTTTTTCTCATATAAATTGCACTTTCCCAGTGTGCATGGGCACGAGTGGCAACGTCAAGTTACACAACCCTTGCACTCCTGTGCAGTGCGTGGGCACGAGCGCCTACGTGCTTTTTGTAGTGGTACTTTTATACCAAGTGCTGCTTTTTTCACAGTGGCTGTCTCTTCGGTCTCCGTCTTTGATCTTTGGCTCCCGTGTTCCATTTTCGTTCTGATGGTGGAAGGAGAGGGAAATGGGGAGGCGGGTCGAGGGCATGTAAATAAAACCAGATGAACTTGGGTGACATCAAGAAAGATGATGACTTTTAAAAACTTTTTTTTTTTGCGATCCCGAGTGATCACGTATTTGATTTTGTTTCAGGATGCGTAGTGCATGAAGTACTTACCATCCTTGAAGACGATGACAACATGATCACGGAGATGTCTGCATAACCCCTCCAGGCAATGGAGCAGCAAGTGATGAAGACAGTGGAGACGAAGACGAGGGAGCCTTTCAAAATTTGAATCGGCAACAGCTTCTTGCTAATGCAGAGGGTGTCGCTCTCTGTTCAGGAGGTGAAGCTGTCAAGTAGACTTTGTTGAAGACGTCTTTGATGACCTGCCTGAAGTTCAAGCTCATCAACATGTAGCTCCAGATAAGGTAGCTGCTGACAATGGTCATGTTCAACAGAAGAATCACCTGCCAGCGACCAGGAACCACCTCCTGCAGCTCAGCAACAACCAGCACATAGACAGGAGACGACAGGATTTAGCTCAAACAGGCTGCCTGCCTACAAAACCTACCCCAACAAGACATGTTTGAGCTGTTCTCTGTGATGGTGTACTTGACTACCTCAATGAACAAATACAACTCCATGCCAGCCAAGACAAAGGAGACCAGGTCTTCCAGACAAACAGGCAGGACATAAGAACATTCTTGGTAATCTTTCTTGTTTCGTGGTACAACCCATTGCCAAGGCGCCACATGTTTTAGGAGAGGAGCACTGATGTCCGAAATGAAGCTGTGTGCAACGCTATGACCCGTACCAGATCTTCACCTGAGTGACAACATGCGCAATGACCCCAATGATAAGCTGGCAAAATTAAGAAATTTCGTGGTTCTGATCAATGAGTGATGTCTGCCACACTACCCAGTGTCCAGATGTCTCTGTGTGGATGAATCAATGGTATCTTATTTTGGACATCACTCCTGCAAGCAGTTCATCCGTGGAAAGCCAATTCGAATTTGATATAAACTGTGGTGCCTTGCAGATCCACTTGGATGCATTGTGCAGTTTGCGCCCTACATTGGTGCTGGACAGGACTTGGACCACTTGGACTTGGAGGCTCTGTGGTCATGGACTTGGTGTAGGAGCTCCCAGAATATCCTTTTCATCTGACTTTGGACAATTTCTTTACATCTATCCCACTTCTGTCTGAACTGGCCACCAGAGACATTAGTGCAACAGGCGCTATCCGACGCAACCGCATACAGCATAGCCCACTCATGGATGCAGGTGCTTTTGCCAGAAGACCACGAGGATCCATTGACTTTCGTTTGGACAGGACAGAAAACATTCTCATCCTCCAGGAGAATGAAACAATGTCGTGACAATGGCTTCAAACTGTGATGCAGCTCAGCCGTTGGGAAGGGCAAGGCGTTGGTCCAAACGTGAGTGACAGTTCATTCAGATTCAGTCAAATCTCAACAGACATACAATGCCTCAATGAGGGGAGTCGACAGAGCTGATCAAAGCATCAACACATACAGGATAAGAATCGGGACAAAGAAGCGGTGGTGGCCTTTCTTTGCTCATGCTGTCGAGTTGGCACAGCAGAACGCCTGGCTTCTCTACAGAAGTGCACCAGCTGACGCGCGTGATCTTGGTTTCTGTCGAAGCATTGCACACTTCTACCTGCGTGCTGCTTTCCCACCAGCTCCAAGACCAGTGCGAGCTGGTGTGCACTTCGCTCGTGTTCCTGACCACGTCAGAGAGGACATGACGCAACAATTCTCTGGCGATGATAATGTTCAAAGGCAGAGTGCTTTGTGTCGCCGCAAAACCAAGAAGATTTACCAGAAATGTGGCATCGGGTTGCATTTGCACGGTTTCAACCAATTCCATCGAGTGTCTTAAACATTTGGTCAATGATGCCTTCGTGAACAATGTTTTAAATGAAAAACAGACAAATAATGATATTTCATGGGAAATACTCAGCATGTTCAGGATTATGACTACTAGTCTCGCTAAGTTCTTCCTGTTTTGGTAAATGTGTTCCAGATGTGTGTTTTGCAGGATTATGACTACTAGTCTCGCTAAGTCCTTTCTGTTTACATACATGTATGTCAGATTTATGTGCACTATGTGCAAACAACACTCAACATTCAACATGACTTTTGTTTCTGCATTCTCTGCTTTTTTGTTGTTGTTTCTTTTTGTGAAAACCTATACTCAGTCGTGGCATTTTCTTTATTTATTAAGTCAGTCAGTCTTTATGTTTACTTACATATTGCCAAATAAAGGCAGTATTGAGTTCACCCTGATCTGTTATTGTTTCAACAGAAATACTGCCCTCTTCTGTGCCCATGCACTCCTGTAGAGTGTACCTAACTGCAATCGTGACGTAGTCACTTATGACCAGTGTCACGGTCGCTAAGCCGGACGGCCCTACCACCCTTTCCCACACCTATTACACACTAGAGCAGACAATACAGCACAATAACACAGCTTTACAATCATGCGCACTTCTTTATTTCACACACACACTATGGCGCCACCACTCACGTCCATCCACGCCCATACACCTTTTATCTCACTTCTTCCCTGACCCACACTACCCTGCTATGACCCTGAGACCCCTAACCTATGCTAAAGCACCAGTTGCGGTTATCACTGCGACCTAGGGACGCAGAGATAGCCCGCACACGTGGTGACTAACTACTAGGGACAAGGACAACACAAGGGACTCTATTCTCTAAACTACTACCACCCACACCTCTCCCCGGACCCACCCTTCTCTTTTGACCCGGGACCCCTACCGAACTGGTCGCTGCGTCCCTAACGGAGGGCAACGACAAGTACCCTACACTGTGCTGGCCACTACGTCCAAAAGGAGGCAGTAGCTAACACCCTTAACCCTACTCCCTAACGCTACACCCTTTTTACCACACCCATAGGACAACCCATCCCGGCCCGGAGAGCTCCAGTCCTCGGCGCTGTACTCGGCCCTCACAGGCTGACGCCTCCCTGGACGACTGCACTCCGGTGCTGACCGTGGCCTCCCACAGTCCGACTCCCCGAAGACTCTGCACCCCGGCGGCGACCGTGGCTCCTCAGTCTGACTCCTCCCCCGCGCTGGCACAACACCTCTGAAGGCCTCAGTCTGACTCCTCCCCCGCGATGCAAACACCTATGAGGCCCCGGCCGGAAAACAAACGGTTTGAGGGATGGCCTGGTTGCAGTGCCCTCTCGACGAGTCGTGGGGCTCGAAGGACGCCTCCTCCTATGAAGGCCTAGCCCGACGGACACTGAGAAGGGTGAGAGAAGGTTTGGTGCCGGATTTGCCCTCTCGACGAGTCCGGGGAATCAAAGACGGCCCAGGATCAGGGAAGAGGCAACGGAGTGGATGGAGAACTACCAGTGAGCCCCGGTAGCAGGAGGGAGGAGCTGCCTCTCAGACGGCAGCGGTGGACTGGATGGTCTCACTCTCCGGGGAGGGGAAAAGCAGCAGGCACGGAGAATTCGCCGCTCACTGCCACGGCACGCGGCAGTTAGTTACGGGATCGGCCCACCTCAGGACGGGATCAGGATTCCTGCGAACAAACTGCTTGGCCATACTGTATGTTGCTACTACACGAGTCATCAAGGCCCATTGGCTACTGGTAAAACTTTAAACTCTCCATCTCCCTTGCCTACCTCCACTAGGGAATGTGAGTGACCACTTAGCATTTCGAATACACCCCCCATAAACCCGTTACTTTGGGGTTTGCAGATCAGATTCCTGCCAACCTTTACAACAGCAGTTAAATCAATTTTCTCCTGTGCCCCATCACGCTATTACACTTGAAATTATGGCTCACAATCTGAAAAGTCAAGTAAGTCATCCTGAAATCTTTGACACCACATAATTCTCGGAGAAATATTCCAAAGCCAAGCAATCCAACTCGGACTCCATGGGCCCCCCTAGAAAATACTTAAATATAAACTATGCAATTTCACAAAGGAAATGTTATCCACTTAGTAATCAGTTTAATTACACAACTCTGATAACACAAAACAAAAAAAAAATTATCAATTTCTAAACACGGGTTTCCACTAGTTCTAAGCATATTCATATAGAGAATCGGCTCACAGCCACAATACTTCATATTCTTACCCTTTTTGCAAATGTCAATTTTTATCATCTTCTATACATGATTTGTTCGCCAATAAATTTTCATTCCAGAACCCATTCTCATGGCATCTCTTGTCAGTTAACACTGGATGGTTAATCCTTGTTATGCCAAACCAACCATTCTTATACAATTTTACATGCTGCTCATCTCGTTTTTTATTCCTATCAACTGCTGAGCTACCCGCCTTATATTTTTCTTAAACTTCTTTCCGACTACTAAAATTCATAATGGGAACTGTCTCCTACTACCTAAGTTATCTTTCGCCAATCCTATTTCTGTCCCAATCAAACATTCATCCCTGCATGTGTGTCGACTGTCATTTACTAATAAAAAAACATAACCCAAAAACCACTTCTACCTATTGGACTCACTGTCCTGTACAAAATACGTACATCACAGATACAGTCTGCACGCACACGACACCGCGTCGAGAACCATGACTCGTTACGAAAGTGAAAGACACCCAATATAAGTTGAATGGTCACGAGTCCGTTACTCCAGTATAAACCACGCGACACAATTCAAGCATTGGCCTACTGCACTGTTAACGATTCAATGCTGTGCAGGGCAAAACTCGAAATCGTGACTCAATTTCAACAAACTACTACGATTTACAATGATAATTGTGGCACTAATCCCTTAAAAAACACGCAGACACATCTGCACCTGTCTCATACTCGATCCTCAACTAAAAAATGCAAACTCGTATTACTTCCTTACCTAAGCCCCCTGTCTAGAAATCTACTATGAAACTTATCACACCAATTATCTACTTCAAGTCCATCATCGGTTATATAGCGAACCCACATTGTTAGCCAAACTGTAATGACATCGAATTCAGGAACCAATATATAATAATAATGAACACTTATATAATAGGAACCACTATGTACACTATGTACAGTTATACAGAAATGAGCGTAACAACACAAACAGGAGCTGACAAAAGCTTCAATCAACAGAACCAAGACGACATCATTCCAGACACCAGAATAGACGGCAACAAAATAATACAACTAAACATACCATGAGCCATATACAGTTACAACTCGCCATATACAAGACAACATGAGTACAGCACCACCAGGAACCTTACAAATCACCAACATGGACAGCAGACAGACGTTCAAACCACACCAGTTCTGCAACTGGCTGATGTAGGCTGCCAACAAGAGACACAGAACCCGGCACAGGCCAAGCGGCACACCAGACCGACGAGGAACCTGGACACTGACTTTGACTGATGTCACTCAGCTCGACCTAACGGCGCTTCCGCCGCAACTACAAGGCGCGTCCACTCGACGGAACACCATGGACCGAAGTGAAGCTACCCCAACGCATCCGACATGGTCGGAACCCCAGCGAACTCTACTCACAAACACAAAACAGCGTTGGTCAGTGCAGCGTATCACCCTCCGCAGAGCTGACACGCCGGGACCATCGGTCTAGTTGTTGCTCGTGCATTGAACACGACAATTACCACAACAATCACAGGACTTGGGGACCACTCCCAACAAACAGCCGAATATCCTGACCCAGCCTTCTCTGGTGTTAGATGCCAAAGTAACAAAAGGGTAACTAACGGGGAACGAAATACCAACTCTCGCTTCCACTCCTTCACATAATGAATGTCTGGAATTCAAGATATTGTATGTCTATTTCCCAGCACCCTACATAGCTTAACCTTCCACCTTAACAAAACCCAAATTACTTACTCTCGCACGCTTCGACAACACACATAGACACATATGCACTGCGCACACGTCTCACGAGTTCGGAGTTACCATTACTCCTTACCTAAGGTCGGCCTGATTTAGTACCGCCGATCGGTTGACAAACCCCACTGCCTAAGTTTTAACTACTGGTTTAAAACAACAAAATTCTCACCCGATCGGCGTTTACTCACTCCGACCTTTATACCATCCAAACTCCACATACTCACTCTGCCTGCGGTACTTCTGATGTTCCCATCATCTATTACAACAACATCACTTTTCAAATACATCATTACGCAGAATAAATTATTCAACTGGGCTAACTCTGCCCTCAGACGACCTTAAGCAGGAACTTTCAGGCAGCGTTACATTACGGTATTTATATAACTTTATAACTGATGGTTGCTCTGACTTGCACGACCGATATGCAACTGTGCTACAATACCACACCCCCTGCAACCACTTTGCTACGCTCATTCTCTTCTTTGAAAAATGTCACATATTTCTTTGACTATGTTCAACCCCTCTTGACATAGGTAATGATCATACTGGTTCTCTCTTCCCTCTCCCTCTCTCTCTCTCTCTCTATCTCTCTCTCTCTCTCTCTCTGGCAAAGCGACTTAAGAAGTTCTGCCGCCTCTTTGTCCTTTACAGACACTGCCCTGCACCGTAAACTGGATCTGATGCAGCTGCAGTGCCCATCACTGGTGATCCTCACCTCTTACACTCTAGACCCCACAGCTACTTACTGAGATTTAGTCCTAAAATGACAGGTCGCTTGTTATGCAACCTGCTTTTTGCAAGTAGTGATCTGTAATATTGCCGACTCTAAAGCCACTTTCAACCTCACAGTTTTCGGGCGTAAAGGGCCCTAGATTCAGCATATTACTGTTCTCTGACAAGTAAGACTACAATATAACCAAAAAATAACGATTATCTACATTACAAACATACTGTGCAGGGTTATCGTTTTTAATACTATTTACTAAACTTTTTGATTTCAGTTTTTGTATAATCCTATGTTTTTAATGTCATTTCAATTAATAACTTCTTTTCGCAGCAATACATGCTTTCAAATGAGTTCTGTCTTTCATGTGAATTAAAACTACCGTTTTAACTGTTCTAATGTCTTTTAAACCGAGTTATTTTTTTGGCATAAAATCCCACTACTTATCCCAGCATGTTCTTCCGCTGAAAGCTAGTTTGACTAAGAGTTTCTCTTTTTAATATGTCTCTTTCTGCGCAGAACAGTCATACTATAATAATAGTGTCTGCTTGTCCTTAACAAGTCTATATAAAACTGTTTCTAACTCTCACGCAGTTTATTGCTAGGATTAATATATTATGTCTTCAATATGTTCCATATTAAACTTCTTTCTTGATATGCTTGTTACATTAAGTGGTGGACAGAAAACCACTATAATGATCAAAATTTAACACGGATATATGGTTTGGTAAAACAGGTTGTGGATAATATTGTTTTTCCACAACCAGTCTGCCCACAAATCAATGAGCAATTGAGGTGGTTTTGTCTTAAAGGTTTAACTGTCAATTAGTTTTTATAAGCAGGATTTTAATCTAATCAGTTTTTATTGTTACCATTCTCTCCGTCAAACTTGCAATGTTCAGTATAATAAAACCCAACGAAGGCCTAAATGTGTAAGTTAATCAATTCAGTTCTGTAAGATTGTTTCTATTTATAGTCAACATTGATTTTGGGGCTGTTGTTATAATCTTAATTCCTCGCCATGTGAGAACGACAGTCAACAACGTTAAGGCGTTTAAAGTCTAAGGTTTGCCAGCTAATATTTATTCCTTTTTATTAGGGACGTCAACTTAACGACCACAACCCCATCCCTCTCCACATCTTTAAAGACAGCAAATTTCAAAATATCATTGTGATCGTGGTCTCCTAATTTTCTGCTTGGAAAGTTCTGTTAATTTTAGTGCGTAGAAGCTTTTATTACACTGTTTCTTTTCTGTGGTGGATGTAATGTTTTTTCCATTCGGCGTTTTTTTCTATTTCTTTCCGGACTATTGTCGTCGGCCATAAGACTTACATGTAAAGGGCCAGAGTTGAATGTCTTTTCTGAACTTTTTTGACGGCCTCTCTAAATTATTTAATGGGCTTATTGAATTCAAAATTTTTTTCCAATCTAAATATGGTTCTAAAAGATGCATTTGTGGTCAGGTTTGCGTACTATTGTTTTTTCTTACTGGCCTACTTTTTGTGCCTCTTGATTGCGATGTTGTTCTAGTTGAGGAAAATCTTTTTGCTGTCTCGCAACCTATTGACGTTATAATACACCATTCTTTTTGTACTCATTACCAGACAATAGCGCTCCATATATCCACCCATTTGGGTCAAAGTCCGCATACGTCTGCATGGTCTTTAATTCGAAGGTTTTACACCTGAACTGGCGCTAATTGTAACTCCGGTTCTTCTGGCAAACGCGTATTGTTTGTTGAGTAACTTATTTTTTTTTTTTCAAATATCAAGGTGAAGTTTTTCTTTTTTCACAACTGTCCCAGCTTTGTCTTTGATTTTCGTGTTGGTTTTGAGTTCGACCCGCCCTACTATACTTTTGCTTGGGATACGGTTTTTGGAGGGATGGGTATTATGGCTTATGCGCTATTAGCTGCTGTTCCATCCGACGTAGTGCGCTGTTTTAAGGGGTGGGGCCTGCCTGCTGTTTTAGGGGGGGATGCTTGGTGCGGGGGGTTGTGGGGGGGGTGGGGTGATGGGGGGGGGCGGAGGGGGGCGGTGGTGGAGGCGGGGTCTGTTTCTGTGGTTTGGGCGTTTTTTGTTGTTTTCTTTGTTTATTTTAGTAGCTTTTATTTGTTATGTTTTTTCTATTTTAGTTTTAGTCTTTTGTTGAGGTTTTTTTTTTTTAGCTCAATACAAATGACTTTGAGTAATGATTGTAATGCATGTTCGTGCGGATTTTCTCACCTCATAAGTAGTTTTGTGTTTGACGTAACTTCAAAACTATGAACGAGCTTGATTGGCAGTTGTAAAACCTACATTTTAGCTAGCTCTAGCCATCAAATGGTATCATACTTCTTCTTCTTCTTCAGGTTTGAAGGTCAACATTGTTTCAAGGTTTCGAATTGTTAAGTTTGTGGAAGTATGTTAAAGTTTTACTCATTGCTTCTTTTAGTGAGCAAAAACCCGTTATACCAGCAGGTATGCGTTAATGGCTAAACTAATTGTCATCTATTAGTAACTGTTGTATTTTATTATTCTCCTTGGATTCGGTTATATTTCATCCATACCGGACTTTGTAAAAGATTTCATGAAGTGCTTCCATTCTGGCCCCGCATTCGTTATTAATAGCATGTTCTAAAAACGAAGGACGGTCTTGAGTTGTTATTGTTACAAACTTTTTTAAAACAAATTAAAAATGTGTGCATTCAAATATACTGATCCCAAAATTCTTTGGGCCGCACTACAATCTTAAAAATATAACAACTGACCCCCTCGACATTTCTGTGACCCAGACTGACACCTTTCATAAAAAGGTAATTTACTCCAGAAGCAGATATCTTAAACCCTCCTATTAAAAACGACCGCATCCCAAAGTGTGGTTTAGTCATCCGATGCAGTTTTTATCAGAAGCATTTTAAACTTTGCTGTGTTTTGTGCATCAACTGGGTGTGGAGTGTCGTATGCTGAACACTTAAATCATCCTGATCCTTTGGAGAGGGCAGTGTACAGATTTCATTTCTATTACACCTTCAGACGTATTTTAACTGAACTGCAAGCACCCTTACCAAATGACAAACCGTTTATCCATTCAGCAACCGAATAGACATGAAGGCTTTTGAAAGGATCTGTAACGAATTCAATATTAACATCAAGACAGACTTTAGACAAAGTCTGATCTTAATCATGCTTAGGCAAACCCCTTATTATTGGGGCGTGCACAGAAAGTATAAAGTATGACTGGAATCCTCCTTACACATCTTTCTCTTCAAGGCACAACTGTTCACCTCGGGTCCATAGAGCAAGAGCATAAAACAGCATGGACAACATTTAACTTAGACACTTCTAAGGGCCTAATTTAGAGCGGGAATAGAACGAATAAACGACTCTATTCGTACTTACGTTTGGTGTTTGCTAGGTTTCCCACAGCACAGGCAAGATCGAGCATAACTGATCCTTCTACTGGCTTTGATGCACAAAAACAATACTTAGCAAATTTAGGGGACGCCATTAATTCACAGTTGATTTCCCTTTCAAGATAAAAAGGGAAACCAAAATGTTTTACAATACGCAAGATCGAAAGTAGACTTTGCTGTTGGCACTGGTTTATACATGCTGCCTTCTGACCTCAGACTCCAGATAGGTACAATAATAAACTATAATAATAAAAATTCTTATAGCAGGCAATGAACAGAAGGTTGGGAAAAACGACATAAATTCTGAGCCAGTAAATTACAAACAATAAAAAAACCCACCCAAGATTAAGTCATCTTAATCCCGAAGTCCAAAGCCAAAGGCCATGAAGACTCAGCAAAGCTCGCGGACTCTGTTCGCGTGACCATGAATTTTGAAAAGACAGCGTTGTTCTTGGATTAACAGGCCCAGGAAATTTCTTGGTCTTTATCTTACTAAAATTAACCCAACTATTAAGAGAACTAAATGTCCATAAGTCTCGGCCATAAAGCCAACTACTTTGCTTGCAGTAGACAAAAGCCAGCTGACAATATCCCCAATATTCCTGGTAAAACGTCCCCGGCTTTACCAGCTAATGTTTTTAAAAAACTTTCAGATTTATCAAGCTGTTTTTTTACCCATGATTTATCAGGCGGAGATGAGGGGATGGCGGCGGAGGTAATGAACTTTGACCTCCACCGCCGCCTGTAATAGCCATCACCAGTGTACTTATTGCAAAATCCTAAGGCCGTTATAACGCTTGCTAATGTGACTCCTTGCTCTCTGAACAGTGTTCGATTCGTTCTGCTAGTGTTGTGTCTTCATATAAAATTTTCCGGTAGTTTTCTTATTCATACACTTTAGTTCGTAATTGGTCCTCGGTTTGTAGTTGTCACTTTTCTTGCCGATCTTCTTGTTCAAGATCTTTTGTCTTTTGGGGTTTTTCTTTCTTTAATATCAGGCCCTAAGTTGGCGTCATCAGCCTCAACGAGTTTTTCTTTTTCTCTTTTTATATGCCCATCTAGTTCACCTAGTTTTTCTAAATTGTTTGTTAATTCGCCTCTGATGCTTCTTTAAAGCATGATCAAGGGCCCTTAGTTCTCGCATGGGTAGCGGGGAGTCGTGTTAGTCTTTAAAAGCTGTTCTTCTGAAAAACTGGATTCTGCTTCTATTACATTTATTACTTCACCTGCTGATTGATTTAATTCTTTAAGTTCCATTTTTTTGCATTTGGTTATCTGTCGGGAGTTCTTGCAGGTGTGAAGTTTAAAACTTTTGCCCCTTTTTTTGG